>JAMKCH010078027.1:0-117008 GCA_023653785.1 Ophioderma brevispina | reverse complement strand
GAATACTCCAATGACCATGAAAACCATCTGATATGGGATATTCCATTATACAAGGCGAGTAAAAAAAAACTTGACCCTGATTGTGTCCGCCATTTTTGAATTTTTAAATGATATATATCTAACATTTGTGGTGTCTGCGGAAAACTTATTTCATTAGCTTTAATTTGCTGCAAAAATCATTCCAATCGGTTAAGTATAGGCCGAGCTACAGTCTTTTGAATCAAGAATCTGCAGTGAATAAATAGCCCGATTTTCTCTGGACGCTGATTTCCTTCGCTGAACGCCGTTCATTTCAATGTGAATCCGTGGACAGAGCAGAAAACCGACTACTTGATTCAAACGACTGTAGCTCGGTCTATACCTAAGAGATGTGAGTGATCTTTACAGTAAATTAAAGATAATGAAGCCAGCGTTCAGATGATACCAAATATGTTAGATATATGTTACTTAAAAATTTAAAATGGCGGACACAATCAGGGTCAAGTTTTTTTTGACTCACCTGTATATGTGCCGATAGATTCATGCCAACAAATTCCTATATTACTTTGTCTTTTGCTTCAGTTGACTTTTATCAATTCGGGGATATGATTTTGTCTTAATCTGGATTTATTAGATTTTCTACAGAAAGATCGGCAAATAACAAAGCGTTCAGATTTGTTTTGCATATATCCGGATTGACCCGGAGTTATGTCTCTGAATAATTAAAATTAATAATTGATGATGTTTTCTGCATTGAAATAAAATAGGAAATAAGATCGAAATAGTTCAAAGTTTTAGGGCCTACACCAATATTTGAAGAGTTGATTTACAAAAGGGCCTAAATCCAATGGCTGCTCTTTGTAAAAATCATTTAGAGAAATTCCGACGAGTTTCAATGCTTCAATCATTATGAATCACCGGTGTGAAAGCAACTATAGTCCGGCAGGAGCCATAGTCCGGGCTCCATAGTCGATAACGGAAAAGCGTGAAACTAATGTTGCGTGAAGAGTCAACTGAATTGAGTGCCCTATTCCTTACCGTTGTAGCCGGACTGTGAGTACACCGGACTATAATTACTTCTACACCGAAATAGTTACGAAAATGAATTTGCTACCTTTTGGAACAGTATTGTAACTTATTTTAATCTTCATACAATGAATAACCTCTATATAATAAATAATAAATAACATAAATTAAATATGAGTTGATTTCCAAAAGGGTCTAAATCCAAAGTCTGCCATTTTATAACTAACCATCGACTAATTCCTGATGGTGAAACTATTTTTAAATTACTTAGATTGGTGATTTTATTTATATTCTATCAATTTCTATTCATCTTGCAGTTACTGTCCATTTTCCATATTCACTGTGCACATAGTGCATTCAATAGGCCTATGACCTGTCATGCGTACTCTGTTCTTAACGCATAGGACATGAGAAAACTCACGTCGTTGCGAGAAAAGTGCTTAAGGGATTTTCTTGGTAGAAGCTCTAATTGTAGAATATATTATCATAAATAACATATGTGAATTTTATTATGATAGAACATTCAAAAAAATCCGAAAATGGTTAATTTATAAAGAGTGGTATTTTGGTAGGGTATAATTCTAACTCTATGGCAAAAAATCACCAGTGATTGCTGGGCGTATTCAAGAGGGCGCCATGAACAAACGGTTAGACCTATACTCTTCGTAGAAGCTGACAACCAAGATAATCTTATTCTCAACATGGTGATGTAATTTGGTTGACATACGGTGCTGAAAAAAGATCCGAAACGACCATTTCTAACAAGGCTTCCAACATGTGTAAAAACAGGCCTTCTCACCAATGTTCATTCACACAGTGTGTGGGTAATCGCTCATCCATAGCATGTCATTGATCAGTGATTGGATGGTGCCCTGTGAAGTGGGAATCATTTACATACGTTCAAACTTATGAATGGATTCATGTCACAATGATTTGGTTGGGTGAGCAAAATGTCGAGGCCCGTTTACAATGGACACTAACTGCACTATGTGTCAAATGACATTAGAAATTGGATTTAGGCCCTTTTGGGAATTAGCTCTTCATTTAAAAAATGTTATGATATGCAAACATGCATATAGCTCCAAATTAGAAGCTTTTAGTTTTAGCCTAAGAATTACACATGAAAATAAGATGTCAGTATTTTCAATTCCTATAGAGTGCATCACCTTTGTGACAGTTCTGGATATTTTTGTCTAGAAAGATTCACCACGTTTAACTAACTCCAGTGGGAAAAAAAAAAAAAAAAAAAAGTCATTGATCAGTGATTGGATGGTGCCCTGTGAAGTGGGAATCATTTACATACGTTCAAACTTATGAATGGATTCATGTCACAATGATTTGGTTGGGTGAGCAAAAGGTCGAGGTCCGTTTACAGTGGACACTAACTGCACTATGTGTCAAATGACATTAGAAATTACATATGTCAAAAAATAACCCTAGAAATATGACACAAGGCAGCCATTGGATTTAGGCCCTTTTGGGAATTAGCTTTTCATTTAAAAAATGTTATGATATGCAAACATGCATATAGCTCCAAATTAGAAGCTTTTAGTTTTAGCCTAAGAATTACACATGAAAATAAGATGTCAGTATTTTCAATTCCTATAGAGTGCATCACCTTTGTGACAGTTCTGGATATTTTTGTCTAGAAAGATTCACCACGTTTAACTAACTCCAGTGGGTCAAATTCGCTGTAGAGGTGCCTCGTAATAGGGTCCGTTGTCCCAGAAATCGACCTAAACAAATCACAGGGCTTATAGCGGAGGGAATACAAACTTTGCAACGTAGAGCATGTGACCTGTGATTTGTTTAGACTTATTGCTGGTGAAACAAATCCTATTACGTGGCACCTCTACAGCGAATGTGGCCCACCGGAATTACTTGAAGCTAAGAGTAGTAGGTTCCCTTTCCCCTTTTCTTACAAAAGCACTCTACATCGTTGGCATTTAATCCAAAATGATGGAGAAAAAAAATTGTGGTCATCAGTTCGTGGAAACTACACTTAAGCTAACCCGAGTAGAAGCAATTTAATCACACACACATGAACCATACCAATTGTTATAATACCTAATAAAAGAAAGAAACAATCATAAATATTGCACTGCCATAGGCGCGTTTCCACATCTTTTTTTGTCTCGACTATAAAGAATCCAGCTGAGTTCTTTTTTGTCATCCCCAGGGTAGTAGGACCAGTCTGTCTACACCGTGCCTACTGTATTACGTCTAAGAAAACATGACGTGCGTTACGCAGAACCCACTTATAATGTCAGTGTTTAACTACTCTTGATACAATCCAATGAAGTCAACCCCAATTTATCTAGTGCGATCACGGACATCCTTGGCTATAATATCAAGCCCTTGTAGTTTTGCCTTTCTTCTCTGATCTGTCCGTGACAAATTGGCGAAATTCAATTGAGAGGTAGTGGCTGTTTCCCTTCGGAACGGGCAAATTAGAGCTAATGTGTATCTCAATGTCAGATTACAAATTCAATTTGATTGTTGGTTTTTATGAATTTGGGTCTTCGACGTAGAATGCAAAGTTTCACACAGGGGAGGTGTCTATTTTAAAGATTTCAACCATGTTTTTTTAAGAATGAAGAA
The DNA here is from genome assembly GCA_023653785.1 of Ophioderma brevispina. Taxonomy (NCBI): domain Eukaryota; kingdom Metazoa; phylum Echinodermata; class Ophiuroidea; order Amphilepidida; family Ophiodermatidae; genus Ophioderma; species Ophioderma brevispina. The sequence goes on along the minus strand of JAMKCH010078027.1, from coordinate 113,402 downwards.
AAACATATTCAAACCACAAGGAGGTAATAAGCGTTATCAAAAAGGAGTTTTAAAATCGGACGTTTTATCTGTAGTATATTTCGATTTCAAGAACAAACACATACGATAGATTGGTCTTCATGAAATCCACTATCTTTCTAGAAAAGAAAGCTCTTTAAATTTTACCAATTAAAGCGGACTCAGAGACTTTGAAATATTTTGTGGGTGTAAATTAAAAATAATCATCAGGAACTAAAAAGGCACTTAAATGCTTAATTCTAAAGTTAGAGATGAATCGGATTTGTCGTTTTCACGCAGTAAACATTTGCACAGTATAACAGCCCCATAGGATACCGTGTATAACAAAAACCGGATCCGGAATTTATAACACAAGGTGTTGTGATTTTGTATATGAAGGACTTCGAATTGATTACACAGTGATTAGTATTACGGACAAGGGCATTATGTCTATGCACAATTTTTTTGAAAAAAAAATTGAGTGAGCCCCCTCATCGGAAAATCTCTGAGTAAGCCTTGTAATAGGAGGCCATCTTGTGACGAACACGCGCCCCCCCCCACGGTATGGGTGGCCATCGTAGAACAGGACTACAATATGCACGTTTCATAACACAAGCGCTTTTATGCGAGTGAACATTTTCTTTTTTGCACCTAGGCGACCACGCCTCGCTTTAATTCAAATATGGGCGGACCGACCGTGAATGTGATGTTGCAATTTAAAACAAAAAAAATAAAAAACCCACATTTTTTTTTCGTGGATATTTATTAAATTCTTGATTTTTTTCTATGTAATGATCATTTTGCATTCATTTTTCTTTAATTTTTAAAATTTGCACTGTTTGTATTAAATATCAAGATAGGTTTTACTCTGGTTTGTTTAGTTAACGAAGCCAGAATTTCTGATAGCTTTCATCCTTTGTTCTGGCTTTCAGATGTCTTGTCACAGTTGAGTTTCAAAATATAATAACATAGTTTACAAATATTCAGAAATCCTCGATCTTTTTAGGTTAAATTATGTTTACTTAACATGTAAAAGTCAACAAGTCTTAGTTATTGTGGATTAATGACATTTTCATTTTGCATAATTCTGAAAACGATATCTAACCTTTCATGATTTGTGTTTCGATTGACATCAGGATGCTCTCAAACCAATGAATAAATAAGCAGTGGTCATTGCCCTGGTATGTAATGTCCGTCATAACTATATATACCGATGCCATCATAAAGCACAGTCCATTAAAATTATGACTTGAGTGCCTCAAAGTAGAGTAGAAATTCAAACATTCAGTGATTTTGTATGTACTTTAAACTTCTTCTTCGCTTCTCCTTTCTCGTCTGAATATATATATTAACCATTTCACCTCTTGTAGACTCTGCATGGCTTTTGAGAAACAATTTTAATATAACTGATATAAGACTAGGCTTGTTTGAACTCATTCGAATGAAAATTTCCTGTCGATTCCGTGTATCATATCATAAAAAGTGTATTACTTTACATTTTTTTGAATAAAAAAATAAAAAAAAAGTTGTAAATACTGAGCGAATAGAGTCACTTCCTGGAAATAGAGGGTTAATTAAGTAAACAATGCGGTAGAAGTCTCTAACTTAATACCAATGGCAGTTTGACTTGTCTCTAAAAAATTCCCCATATCGCCAATTATTGTTAATGATAACAGTTCTAGTATAATTTCTTTTTATGTGGATTTTTGGCTTGCATAGCATGGCATGTGACTGTGATGCGACTATTTATCTGTTTATAAATTACTTCATAAATGCTTATTTCTCTAAAGTCTCCCCAGGATTATCGTGAAACGGGAATGATCAATGGGAGGTCATTCAAAGGGGGTATGGGATCTGAATATGATACAAAATGGTTCCATTTAAGAAAAAGAGATAATGTAATGGCTGAATTGTGAAGATTGTAATGTACAAATTGCTTTTTATTCGATCGCAATCGGACATCTCACCCTGCGATATTTAAGAATTTTTTTTAAAAATTAATCACTGGACAATGAATGCACCTATTTCGAAGTTTTTTTTATTATTAATCATTAATGTGATAATAATTCCGATAATTCAGTACGAAATGATATCATATTTCACATCCAAAGCGCCGTCAATTTTATATATATTTAAATGTTTCGAGGTCTATAACTCGTTTCGTTAAAATGCCCAAACATTCAAAACGAAAACGTTACATAAATAAAGAACGGTACATGCTATGAACACGAAATGTGGAACACAGATTAAGCAAATATATAGCTAGTGAACCATGAAGGCCAATATTCACATTCAGTTTTAAATTCAAATTACGCCATAAAATTAGGTGTTGATCGATAGCCGGTTGCCAAGGCTACGACATTAAAAATTTAGCTTCATGATTCACTACATATTTACCCAAGTTTCGTCCCAGTAAAGTGTTTGGTTATTTAGTTACCTCATTTGTGTTTAGCTAATCAGAGGCATGCCTGACCATGGCACCCGAGCAAAAAATTTTACATAGATTTAGAACTTCGTGAATTGGGCTACAAATATTGATATGTTTTTTTATAAACATTATATCCCTTAAATCCCTAAATGCCATTGTTTGCCACTTTTCAAATTATCACGGAGCGGACCCCTGCCCTGTTTTAGGGGTAAATTGCTCCTTGATCTATCAACACAAATAACACTACATCCTCTTTGCGGTGATAGGTAAGGTTAGTCGTCATTAGTTCTCTCTAGGAGACAAGGGACATCACCACTATTTCAGAAAAAATTAATAAAAAACCCATACTAACCCTCCTTAGGGAGCGGTCATTATAAGCAGTGGGGGTGGGGAGTGGAGGGATTTCAACTTTTTTTTCGGCCAAAACTTTTCGCGTTCACCCTCGCTGCGTCAAAAATTTCACACTCCCCCCTTGATCAGCTGATTTCCCCATGTAAAAAGTTCATGTTCCTCGCTTCTCGTTGATGAAAAATTTTCAGTTCCCCCTCTCTCTTACAAAATATTTTCGGGTTCCCCCCTCATCCTCCACTCCCCGGCGTAAATAATGACCCCTCCCCCTTAAAAGGTCATTTTGTAAACACTAAAAGGCGTTATTCTTCGCAATAGAGAAGGTATTTAGGTGCGGCTTTAAAAGTCAGCCTCCATTAAGCCGACGGTTTCGGTGGTTCAGAAGTTCATGGCGGGTGAACCGTGCTTAAATTGTTTAGAACAATAGTATCGGTTGTCTACACGGAAAAGACAAGGGCGGAATCGGCAGGGAAAAGACCGTGGCTGACTTTTTAAAGCCACTCTTCCAAAGTGGTGAGATGATTTGTGGGGACCGCACTAGCGACACTGGCACATTTTCACAAAAAATATGAAATTTTCAATTGCTTCTTCAAATGCATTGGTCTAGGCCATTGGAGAACAGGAGATTATATTTTACACATTAAAAAGAAACATTACCCACAACAGATTAGGGACATTGATATGAGGATAACGGACATCCAGGTAATTTATATGCCAACTTTAAGTTTTCCATAACTTTAATCAACAATGTGTGATTACCTGAATTTTTTGGCTCGTTACTCACTGATATTAAAACAACAAGTATAGCCGATCCAAACAGTGTGCATAGCGGGAAAACATGGCATACGGCGTGCGTGTTCTTGTGTTAAACGCCATTTTCGTGTCTTGTGAATTTAAACGTTGGCAGGCGCCGTTAAAATTATTAAAATCGTTCTGTTTACCATACAGGAAAGTGATTTGGTCTTAATCCATTCGGTGAGGCCTTTTGTATATAAAAGCTTACAACCATGCAAAATATCGATTTTGAAAAATCGTGAGGCGCACTATTTCAATGTTTGCCATGTCATCTGTAAACAAACTGGGTGAGACTGATTGTTGTAGGGAGGGTTATTTTGGGCCTGTGCAGAGATAAGAGGTCAATAAAAATCGAGCGAATTAATTACAAACTTTTCTTCGAATAAGGGATAACCTTTGAGGGAGTTAAGAATTTCATGGAGTTCAGGGATATAGGGCAGTTAAATTGTCTCTGGGGGGACACTATTGTAGAGAAACTTACAATACCGTATTCCCTAGTTTAGGTATGCACAGTGTTGCTGGGATAAGAGGGGATATAAGAGGTGTGAGTTGTCTGGGAGATGGGTGGTAAAATACTACACGTATTTTGAATTCAATAATAGGAAGGATGTTAATTGTTTTCGTATGGTTGTTTGGGTTTGATTTATTGCCTCGTCTCTCTCTCTTAGGAAGTAAAGAAAGACGTATAGTGGATAGGTGAAGATATTATAGACCAGATATAAGATGATTCTAGATTGCTTAGGAAACAGTCTGATTTTTTTAGTTTGAAAAAGGGTACGATAGATAACCTGAAAGGTTTCATCATAAAAACCACTGGAAAGATTGTTTTGTTGATGTTTTCAAAGGAAAGGTTTAGCAAACTAACAGCCAATGTAAGTTTGTAAATGACACAGTTTCAATACTAAAAAAACCTCAATGGCGAGGTGGTACGTGGGGTGTGGCTCCAAATTTGAGGTACACCTTTTTTAACATGTTTAATTGTATATAGTCAAAAACAAATTTAACAGCAAAGGGATGTCACCGGGTTGTACCGTATTAATATGATGCCCATATTTCACGATCAAGTGTGCTCATATTTGTGCGGACAATATGTAGGGACGTCATGTATCATTTTTCAAGCGCCCAATTCGGGAACCTCGGGTCGCTGACATCGCATCCATTGGCAGTGTGTCAATTGCCATAGTCATACATTGTGTTATGAACTATGCGAGTATTGCTTGCGGATAACGTATGATTTGACGGGTTCTCATAGGTTTTTTCACCCACATACCCAGGTAAAAATAGCTTGTGGTATGAGATTAAAGTCATTTTAATTGCGTTGAGCATTTGTTATAATGTGGACTTGCGTTCGTATTATTGTTTTGTTAGGTCTGCCGCCCTAGGGCTACAGAGGAGTCTCTCTTGCTCATATCGTAAGGCACGTCAATGGTTCTTAAAAGCGATCTGTGCGTTTTCTCGTGACGTTAGCCTGAATGTTATTTTTTGTTGCTTGATTTCTTAACACCCTGAGTCTACCACCGTTCTACACTACCTCTAAGTGAGCTCATACATGCTATAGAATGAATAACCCGTCTGAGTAAACAAATCAAAGTGACTTTCCATTATTTGTACAATATGTTTAAATTTTCTTACCGGGCTATGAGTAGTTAAATACGTCATATAATCATGTAAACCAATGAAATTGGCCGGTAGACTTCAGGGGTTATGCGGGAACTAACATAAACGTGATTTAGATAAGCGTTGTACAGACGGTATGGGACCTAAGAAACGGGCATGTTGCTAATCAGGGACAGCCTCATACGATTCATTCTAGAACAATCAGACGGTTATGGAAATCGGCAACTTCATGTTTAGAAACAAAATGTTATTCTCCTGGAAAATATAAATATGCAAACATAAAAAGCCAAATATTCCAAACAAACAAAACAAACTCAAATAAATAAAAACAATAAAACCATCTAGAAAAAAAATGGAAAGCAAAAAATTCTAAAAGACAAAGCAAGCAAACAAAACAAAAAACAAAACAAAAACACAAACGAAGCAAACACACACAAAATCAAATTAAAAAATCAGGAAAAACATCAGAACAAAATGCCACATAAAACAAAAAATATAAAAAAAAAATAATTAACCAAAGGAGAATTTCAAATTTGTTTTATAAAATTCCAGGGGAAAAAATAACAATTAAACAATGAGTAAGAAAGAATCCCAATAAAATAGAAAAGAAAATATTCTAGAAAAAATAATTTAGGCGGGGTGCACATTCTATTAACAACTGATGTCTAGATTCACAGGGTCAATAGTAGGAACACTCAGTCACAGTGCAACTGTATGTCTGGAAACACAGTGAGGTGCATGAACTACCAATCCTTATTCATTAAGTCCTTTGAAAACATGCTTAACTAATGGCAGCTTTGCAAGGGATATAGGCTGAAGCGCATTGTCGCTATAACTTTCTACCTATCTTTCCCATCCCGCCCCTCCCAAGTCAGTGTGGAAAATAATATACAGCGAGATTGGCCAAGTGTATTGCTTGTGAACCAATGAATTGGATGGGAACCAAATCTGCCACAGAGTGTTCTGACATATGAACAAGATGGTTGCACTCCTCCTTGCAAATGGTCGGGTTGGTACATTTAATGCCACCACTTTGTTATGTTCCCAGTGAATCACAGCCTGACGGAAATCAATTGTTGGTGACATTTACTGCACCCACTTTGGCTGCTCTCAGTCGATTTAGCAGCCTTGACGAATAAAAAGTGACGGAATCTGTATCTTTTATTCCGTCAGGCTGCTGAATCAACGGGGAGCAGACAAAGTGGGTGCAGTTTGCAGTTCAGTAAATGTACCCACACTGTTTGTACCAACCCAAAATGGTCGGGGAATGTCGGAGGTTTCTTTAATCAAAGGGAGCAATCACGAGATCGATGTAGAATTGTTCTCCAAAATCCATTATTCGTGCAATGGCAAGGGACGATATTCGTCTTATGATTTGTTTCGGGCACCACTACCACTAGGCCTAAAAATATGTTGTTTGCCGTAGTAGTAAAGTAGCGATCGGTGGGTGGATTTTTTTGTAAAGATGAACTTCACATGCTACCTCTAAAATCAAAACAAACATGCTACTAATTAAAGTTTTTTGCATGACATAGCAAAGAACTTTTATTACTGTTATATAGTGTTTGGTCGTATTTTGACGTTTTCGCTTTCTTTTGGTAAAACTGAAATAAGGTTGTGAAATGAAAATCATGGGCGGTCGGAGATTTTTTTTATTCTGTGTTAATTTGCATAAACAAATTTGGTCGGCAGGTTTTTAGGTTCGGTCGGGTACGCCAATAAAGCATGTTTGGGGGAGACCCATATTCGGATCATCATCGTGCCATGGACCCTGGGTCATTCGGTGACAAAATACATTGGTGTAAACCATGTAAATAGTCCTTGCGGTCACATTTATTAAGCAGAGGATCTAGTGGGGTTCAGTTAAGTCGATAGCTTATGGTAAGGTTCTCATATAAATACGATAGAACATTTATTTATAACATTCAAATTTACCTAATATTAATATTGACAGGAATTGAACCACAGGCTATTATAACCCATTACCTGACTACAAGCGAAAATGCGGTGTTTTGCAAAGGTCAATGTTTGATTGTATTTTGTTCTTCCTTTTCTCCACGTCCTCTACATCTTGTCTTTTCTACTTCATCGGCGCTCTTTGTTCTTCTTCATCCAAATAAGTTTTGTATAATGAACTAGGAAATGTAGATCTCTCGAAATGTAATGGAAAAAATGACCCCAACTCGCCATGATTACTCTTTGTTCTTTTTCATCCAAATAAGTTTTGTATAATAAACTTGGAAATGTAGATCTCTCGAAATGTAATGGAAAAAATGACCCCAACTCGCCATGCTTACAATTCACCATATAAAACATACAAACAGTTAAACCAAACGACTTCAGTTTTCTTACACTAAATTCTTCGGTTGCTTTTCAGCTGTCTCATTTATTACAAGGTTAAAGTAAGGGCCCAGGAATCCACCTGGCTATGTATATTAGATATGCATATGGTTGCACTAAAAAGTATCAATTGTTGAATTAAGGCTTATATGCAGCTATTAATTAAATGAAATGAAAGTTAAGAAACGCCATTAAGGACAAAGTCAGGAGAATGGAATAGGATATTCCTCTAGAATTACGTTGGCAAGGCCAGCTGCAAATTTGCACTGCGATTGCATTTATTTCAAACATTTCCCTCCATTACGAACTGATCATTTTGTAACTAGAAACATGTCCTGTCGCTTGAAGTAAGATGGCGCCACCCTGATAAGTTGAAACCTGAAACTCCGGTGGAAGGTCGCGATGTTTCATCATTTACTATCGCTGAAAGGCGACGTTTGAAGAAGCAGCTCAAAATACAATATTTGCAAACGAGACGTGATTATTATATGCTAAAAGTTTGCTTCCCTGAAGCTTTGTTTGCATTCAGGACTTGAACTTCGAGAATTGACGGCGAGCAGTGACATTTCAACATTTGTACAGTTCCAGACTGGTAATTTTACATGTCTGGTATTTCATCAAATAAATAAAACACTCTATACTGGGGCTTCATCTTTTTAAAGTTAAAAGCCAGGATGTTTTGAAAAGAAGCATCGTTGGCTTTTTAAGTATAAATAGTGCCCAACTTGTTGATGGAAAAGCTGTAGTTAAGTACGATTTGCATGGTGGGATTAGTTTAAAGAGAATTTGAAAACACGAAAACAATTTATGATTCTGGTCTGACCATGTTGCAAAACAGTCAAGGATGTTGTATAAATGGAATTGTTGAACATTTTGTTCTGTCGGAGATAATACTAGTGTGGAATAAGTTCCGTGGTAGAAATTATTTGTAGGTGTAAGGAGTAAACCAAATGTAGTTACCATGAATTTTTGAGTTTGAGCTTTATGAGAAATTGCAGTTGAAGAAACAGGATAGCAATAGAATGTTGTCCCATTTAAACAGGTGTCAGAAACTCAAATCTTGATAATAAAACCAGCTGGAGTCATATCTTTGTTAGGATGTGAAAATAGAACAATACATTCAATTGTCCTTGAAGAAAAAAGGATTGTGTTTTCAAACAAACAGGCGAAACCAGTAATTGAAATGCCGTAACTACGATGAACTAGCAAAGATCGCGTTAACAATGCCTATCCAGGTGGAATAGATGAAAAAATGCACCTCACCATGACACATGGGAAATACAGGTGTCTGATAATTGTGACTCTTTAAAAACTGGCCAAAACGGGGCAGTTAAATATCTCTAATTTTAATGAGCCATCAAGTATTAATTAAATAGATGCTATTGATAAACTTAGGGTTAAATAAGAAATGCCTTCCTTGAAACACTGCAAACAATTTCACCATTTTTGGTCACCTTTTTTTTCTAATGTGGACAAAATGATGAGCTTCCAACTGAATTTTACCCAAAGCACACGGCATTTATTAACGCGTAAGAAGGTGCGAAGGAATTACACGCTTCCACGTTTCAGACAGACCGATACAGTAAAATGATTCGATGTGAAAAAAGTCATCGACGGTTTACAAGATACAGCTATTCTTCAAAAATCAAATCATTAAGTGCGGTTTGCGTGTTAATGTCGCTGACGACGAAATGATAGTTGTTTGGAAATTTGAACCCCCTTGGTGGCGCGGACAACGAAAAACGTCCAACAGCATGGTGAAAATGCTAATCCGTAGCGCGTTTTGTATTTCGTTGTGTCGACAAAGCTTTTTTCCGATATGGGAAATAAAAAAACCCCTTTGCCGACTGTACCCTTCAACCGTTACTTACATTGTGTTTAGGTATGTATGATGAGTTAAAACTCTTTCACTGCTCTCAATTACTAGGCCATTTAATGTTTGTCCGTGTTGGGCGTGGTGCATTAAAGTGCGAGACATTGCCCCTGTATCAGGTCTATAACCACAACAATTGTAATACTAAACGTGCTACCTTGTCACATGCATGTACCTAATAACAGGACTGTTTTAATTCATCCCAACGCGAATCAGAAAACTACGGAGGACGGAAAGATATAATCTGATGCCATTTTAAATAAATGAGAATAAACACTTTGATTTTAAAAAACGACATTTCTTAAAAACACTTTTTGGCCATCACAAATTCCAGCCTCATGAACAGAATATACTTCCTTAACCTTTCAGGGCCCACCTTTACCAATTATCCTCAGAGACGTTAACTCTTTCAATATTGGAGATTCTGTATGGGGTTTAGAGCTTGACTTCCAAAACAATCTGCGATCATTTGTGTAGGACATATGCATGCATCTCAAAAGCCACTGGACCTAAGACTTTTTGGAACTCATTTGAATGAATTGACGTCATAATGATTTGAAATTATGGTCATGAAAACGGATATTTCTTTTTTCAAGTGACAAAATAGAAACAAGTGCCATAGCAGTCTGGAGAAGGTTTCGTGGAAGTAGGTTAAAAGTCTGCCACTTTCTGATCTGACCAGGTTCTCGTTATATCTGCTTCCTAAATTACATTTCAATTAGTCTGAGGTGGAAATAGAATGGGATGTGGTACAGTTGTTATAAATATTCACATCGAACAAAGTACATGTGTTGAAAGCTTCTAGCAGGCCACCGACTCAGTGTAATGGGACAAAATGCCAGCGAATCTTGACGATGGATGTTTCTACAAAATAGCAATATTTTTTGAGGTATCAGATTTAAAATTCAATATCGAGTTTTTCAGAAAAAAATTGAGTTTTTTGCCAGTACGACTTATTGACGCTACCAATGAGATAGATTTGATTAATTTTGATTGGGAGTTACATGTGTTTGGGATATAAAATGCGTTCCCACAAGATATGTCAAAAAAGTGTTATTTCAAACAAAATGTAATGACATGAGTGAAATGTAAAATGTACCGTGGTAATGTAATTTTGATTGAAAATAATATCTCAAAAGTTGTGATACCTTCAAGTAATTACATTTTGTGTTACAATTTTCTAAATTATTGTTTTCGAAAGCAATTATGGCTTTTAGCTAGATTGTCATTACCTCAGAATTAACAAATATATGAAGTGACATAAATGTGTCAGTACATATTTGAACTTCCGACTTTCTCGTAACTTAGAGCAAAAGTCGTTCAACAAAGGTGTCATTAAGGATTTGAGATCATTAATGCACCTTGTTCTAATTTTTCCTCAGATTATGTGTGTTCATGCAAGATGGACCGTCCTTATTAAAAATATTGACTTGAGACCCAAACGTTTGCTTGATATAAGAGTCTAATTTTGACAGTTTCAAGAATAGAGAGAGATATAAATTATATATAAACTGTCAGTCAAAGTTAATGAAATGTCCACATCACATGCTGTTAATGTTGTTGTCATCCCATAATTCACCTTGATACTGACCTTACGCACTTTGACCTGAACTTTCAAACTACGGGCGCTGAATAGCACATACGATCATCTGATATTTTATTACGATGAAGGAAGTGCAGAATATGGATACTGAAGAAAGAGAGAAACTCTAAAATTGTTAGATTCTTATCATGTTAAATTTGTCAACATTAACAGCTTAGACTATCGATCACCACACTCATAGAAGAAGGTGCCAACTTATGTACGTACACTGAAAAAGGTGTCAAATTTTGGGTCTTCAGATGAGCATGTAAAGGTGTCAATTTGACACGGTTGAGCTGGCAGAATAACACCCTTAGACACCTTTAGGATGTCAGACTCAGATTACACCTCTAGGGTGTCAGATGACACTAGATGACACCTTTAAGGTATCAGAAGGGAGTCAAGCCACAAATGACACCTTTGGAAAACCTTTCGGGTATCAAGCCAGAATGACACCTTTTGGGTCTCAAAATGAGACCCCAAAGGTGTAATTCCTGCTGGCTTGACACCTAAATAACGTCTCGAATGATTAAATATTCACATAAATTAAACATTTTAGTTAAATATATCTTATACCTTTTTGGGTCCTTAAAATGATCGAATTTGGTTTTTGGGTAAAATCTGCGTATTAAATGAAGCAATCAGATTTTGTATGTTCTAGTCGAGAATTTTAACGTCTAGTTCCTTTGAGTTTCTTGTGATTGCAGCTTTAATAGAAATGTTTTAAACCATTTCGTTTATTATTGATGAAATGTTGCATGGTGTTATAAACAAACGGAAATTATCTTAACGCGAATCGTGTTATATTTGAAGTAACATGACCATATTATACAAATATTTCTAACACACGATGATACTATTGTATTCATAGCTTAACGGACGCTATGTTTGTAAGACCACATCTGACGGTACCAATTATATCGATTGTTTGTGCCCATTTTTTTAAACTTAATATTATAGATAATTACATTCTCTAACTGAAACACACATTTAAGCAGGGGGTCTCCAAAAAAGATATTTGAAGGCCATTACAAGCACATACTTAAATTAATCAAATCTACATATCTAAAAAATCATTTAGCAGTTTGAATATTCTGTAATTTGCGCTAAAATCGAAAGCTAGCTTCTTTATTTTTTTATGCAATTAATTTTACTTGCAATTTCTCAAAGGAATATGATGTCACTGCAACCATTCACAAGGGCAATGACATCACAATAAATTATTGATTTGAACAGAGTCGGACTAGAGGATGAGTGGAAATCGCCGAACCAGTTAGATCAATTGCACAAAGTTATATAATCCTGACCAAGCTTAATTTGTTGGTATTAGCATCAAAATATTTATCCTAGGTTTGGTTAAATTCTTGATGAAATTTCTGATTTGGGTTGAAAATGTAAACTTTTAATGATATTTAGTGGTGTTGATATGATTGCATAAAACATGTGCTTGCATATGGCCTCAATACACCTTTTTGTGAGACTCCCACTTTAAGGTATGTTAACATTTTTCCAAGGTAAATAGGCCTGGATACTAAATTGTTAGATGACAATGATCATATGTTTTGGAGTGAAAGTATTATTAACTCACTCATTTAGTGCGCAAAAGTTAACATAACTGTGAACTAAGAATACTATACTTATGATGTATTTAATAGGTAAGTTAATTTGGCTCTTCTAGGTTGTCAGAATTGTATTGGAAATAGCAGCAAACCAAAAACAAACAACAAACAACACAACAAAACACAACAAAAGCAAGAGAGAGACAGTCTGGGAGGGGTGAAAGTGTGCCCAAAACACAATCTGCCTGGTTCTACAAACGATGGAATTCAAACAAACAGACAAACAAATATATACTCTACACAAAACAAAGCAAACATCGTTTTGCAATATAATTTGTTTTTCTAAATGAACTCGAGACAATTACGTTTGACCAATAGTAGCAGCCAACTCGTAGCAGCCATATACATAAAAAATAGTGTTGGTATCCTGTAAACACACAGAATCTCCCAATAAGCAAACCGTTATTATGCTCGTAATATGGTATCTTCTTCTTAGCGATTCCACAAGTCATTGGCAATGGCTTGTGGTGGTGTCAGGATTTATTCAACTGAGTAAACTGATCCGGGGCCGGATTGGGAACAGTCAGGGGTTTACACCCTACTCTTTTTCGACACTGACATGTACATGTACAGTTGTGACTCTCTGTACACGGGACCGACGGCTTAACGTCCCCTCCGAAGGACGAGATGCTTTCATGATTCGTTTGCCCAATTCCAAGAGAACCATGGAGGAGAGCGGTATTCTGAATTTAATCAACCGGTGCATGGTGTAAGAAGTTATGTTTTATGAATGAAACAAACAGCATTTTCGAGACATCTCACTAAAATTTAAATTGCGCACTCACATACACTGGCATATTAGACACTGAAATTCAAGTTTTGTTTATAACATCAAAACGCGCTACTGAAATTTGAAAAATTATATTACAATTTATGGTGTATTACGACGAAGCAAAATTTTGACAGTTTCATCTATAGCGATATCGAGGTATTGTTAACTTGACTGATAGAAACTTATGTCTTTTAAAGAAAATATGTTTACATTTAATATTTTTACATAGAATATTACGTTCTAGAAAAATTGATATTTTGTTCAGGAAATTGTTTGGCAATATACACCCAAAGTGGTGGGAAATTTAAGTCATGCTTCCATCACGATAAACCGGTGTAACGTTACTCTTCATATTGAGAATTATTTAAAAATGCTATCAGTCTCACTAGCCTCACCCGAAAATGGCCCTCCCGCAAATATATCCCGACTCCTGGTCTGGGCTGTCCACTTAAATCTCAACCAAACCGCGATGTTGTATTAAATCCACTAGAATATACTACAAACCACCTTCGACTTCCCCTCATCTGTTCAATCTAATTTAAACTAACAGAGTAACTCTTGCCATCTTAATGAAGAAATTTAAATCTAGATTTTCGGTCAGGCCAAGACGAGTAATCAGAGACTAATTTAGGAAGACAAGCGACAATTTGCGTCCTAGCCCTTTGCCCCCAATGACATAACGCTACTGGCGAAATACAAGGTAATAATGGTTTAGGTGACAAGAGTGCATTGAGAAACGGACAGGAAACGAGTACACGACACAGAGGAGCGGGGTATGGGATGCGAGCTCACGAACTAGACTGTGTAAGAGGACTTCCTTTTGTGCGGCACATTTTGTCATTCATATGTGAGCCCACGACTAATACGATAAACTCCATGTTATTATAATTTACCAGTTGGGTATTATTAGATAGATGTGCAAAATACACACCGCAATATAGTAAACATGAACATCAGATTTGAATTTTGTCCCCTTTACTTCGTTTGTTTAGTTAGTTATTTATGTATTGATATCACCATATTCTCATCTTTTTACTTGACTTTTGTGTATACTATTCAACATTAATATTACCCTTATATTCTTTCTCAATAAACAGTGTCACAAAGCAACAGTGTCACAGTAAACACAGAGACTTCAAAAACATTTTGCCATAAAGCTGTTATCAAAATTATGTCAAGACCATATATTTAGAATCGGGGTCCAGCGAAGAATTAAAGAGGCACAGCCTCGCCCTCAAACTTACTAATAAAAAAATAAAAGATTTTTATATCAACTGACCGTGGCCTATTAAGTAATGTGTGCCTAATCTCACGTGCATGTTCGATTTACTTGATAAATTCACAATTTTTTGTATTTTCTGTCCGTAAACGGCCAGAAATTACACCACAGCTGGCCCATGGGGTAGCTTGAAATAAACATTTTTGCTCATTACATCAAAACGCACCGTCAGAATCAATTGAAATTTTTGAAATTCTTTTCTTGAGGATATCTATTGAACCATGAACGAAACTGAAGGTGCTAGGATCAGGAAATGCGCCTTTAAACACTGCGCGTTATTAACCAACGCACTGAACCGGATCTCAAGAGTCCTTACGCATTAGGAATTACGCATGTTAAAGGGGGATGACCCAATTTAAGTCTATAAATTTTTCATCTTGTAAGATGGCCTTCCACCCCACAACCCCATAGTAATGGGACAGAGTGTCATTTGTTGGCTTTTTTGCTACAATTGGAATTTTTGGTCTTAAACTGTAGATAATGGTCCCAGGAATCCAAATCAAATTGTTACCAATTTTTTATCCCTTCCGTTTGGCGGCCATCTTGGATTTAAATGGCTGCCATTTTCACATATTTTCCCTATATCTGGACTTCTGAGCAACATAGAAGGTTCAATTGGTGGCAATACCCATGTTGATGTTGTTGATGTCAAGGAACACAAAATCCAATTCAGAAAAGTCGGAGATTGTTTCCTTCAGGCGGACATTTTTGAATTTCAAAATGGCCACCATTTTCAAATATTTAGGTCTATATGGACTTTCGAGCAATATAGAATGCTCAAGTTGGCGGCACTACCCATGTTGATGTTGTTGATGTCAAGGAACACAAATATTACATCCGAAAAGGAACAAATTGTTTCCTTCCGGTGGCCATCTTGAATTTGAAAATGGCCGCCATTTTTAATATATACTTCGCCCAATATCTAGATTTCTGAGCAACATAAAAGGCTCCATTTGGTGGGTGGCAATACCCATGTTTGTGATGCCCCAAACATTTAATTACATGCAGAAAGTTCGTAGATGTTTCCTTCAGGTGGCCATCTTGAATTTCAAAATGGTCGCCATTTTTAATATATACTTCGCCCAATATCTGTACTTCTGAGCAAAATAAAAGGCTCCAATTGGTGGTAATGCCCATGTTTGTATGTTTGATATTGACTGTTGTGGCACTGGCAGAGTGTCGCCGAGTGAAATGACAAGGCTAAGGGACCATCCCCAACATAAAGGGTGCTGGAGACCTGGCGAATCCCAGCTACTATTAGCTAATTTACATGCTTGAATTGTTTACAATGTAGGCACCAGGGTTAAAGCCCGATGCTGGATCTGTGCTTCCTGAGTCACATTGGTCTCTACCAATGTCTGAATGATGGGTTGGATCTAAAGCCTCTGGAGGTCCAACCCTGTATATTTACAAAGATACATGGACAACTTTGTTAACATAAAATGCTGCTTTCAGCATCAGCACATACACGCCAGACAAAAACTATCACAAAACATTCAAGAAGAAGAACTGATATATGAAGCACAACTGGTATGATATGATGCCTCTGCAGGCAAGACACCGCAATTGTGCACAGGCGAGCCACTAACTTACAGGAGACTTCCATGGCTATCACTTCTTACAACAAATACACAAACAGCCTCAGCCTGGAAGAATAATAAATCGCCACTACAGGAGGTTGTGGCGGTTATCTTTTCTCACCAAAAGCTCTCATTCACGTGGCCAACCTTGTCAACTGTAATGCGCGCATCCTGAAGCTTACAATGATGGGTAATCCCTGACACAACATCATTTGGCTGCTATTCATCCATATGAAACTGTCTCTCGCTTTTACCATGGACTGTCCACTGCCACCGGTGGCAGTTCCAGCCCATAATCTTCTGTGCATCCCTGGAGATTGCCGTGCTAGACTAGGCCTAGGGACCGCGCCTGTTCGCGTGCAGAGCGGATCCAGCATAGATTGGGATGTGGCGTGAGGGACTTCCATGAAATGTTTAGCTGTTCCACTGGTACCAAAATCCAAAATCAAGGCATAGACTGTGGACACAGGCCTACCGTCGCCATAAATGAGAACTTGTCCAGCTGGACTACACTACTGGACATGGATTAACAGCATTAATAACTCAGAGCCTACCACACTGGTTGAAGCTGTACGTCTAATCATAAATTGTCTTTGGCAGGAGCAGGATAAAGTGTTCCGTCAGAGTACACCCCCCTCCCAGAGAATCCCATGAAAACATCGACTGGAGAAAGGTAGGGGAGATACAAAGTTCTTCGACAGTCATACAGCAGCAGTGCCTACAGATTAACGGTTCAACCACTCTTTTGTTGAACTTGAAGATTAGAAACCCAGCACAGTATAAATTATGAAGTCGTCACTTCAGCTAAAGAAATTGCACTGGAGTGCTACCTATAAGAGAATAAAGACTACTGCCCTTTGCCTCAAATGACAAAGTCATCAAAGCCAGAGAAAACTGAAGTCTGCAGCCAAGGAGGGGGTCACCGTACTAAATCACCCGAAGCTCCAAGCAGAACATTGAAGCTACACCGTGGTGCTTGAGGATCATGTTTAATAAGCTCACAAGGCTGAAGGCACTTGACACCTACATCCAAATACAGTATGCTGCTGCCAGGGAGACATGATCGGGGAGCTGTTGATAAGAAAGCTACTACACCTATTAAGACTCAAAGGGGAAACAACTGAAGAAGAGTGTCTCGACACTGGTTTCAGCACTTTGTTCTCTACTTGGCAAACAGTTCAGAATAACACTAACCGTGATGACCCTTTCTTTCTTCAATCACAAGATAGCAGGTGCCTTTTACTCTCAAGACTGGACGCTTTCAACTATAGAGGAGTCTTCTGATCTTTCTGATCTGCTCTGAGAACACTGAACAACACCAAGACGCTGGTCCCGACACATTCCTGCAGTTATTGAAGAATCGCACTTGTTTATGATCAACTGTTGGAATTGTGTACGACATGGGAACCAAACCCGCTGCTTTATTAATTAATCATCGTTCCATTACTACTCCTCTACAAAAGAAGATGACCTCCAACAACCCCAAAACTACAAAGATCACACTGTCACTACTGCCCTCTAAGATCTACAATCACTTCTGCTCAACATAACGTTTCGTCTCTCGCATAGATCCCATTCTCCGACGAAAACCAGAAGGTTTTCGTAAAGGCAGATCAACATACCCACATTACCCCAGATACTTGCCCTCAGAAGATCATATAAGAGTTGAAAATTTCAAAGAAAATTAGGTTTCAATGTGTTTGTAGACTTTTCCCATGCTTTGGAACAGTGTTAACAGAGATGTAATGCAGCATATTCTTACCAACTATGGTGTCCCAGATTAGACTGTCAAAGCTTGCCATCATGTATGAAACAAAAATAAAGCGCCATCTAGCCTTGTCAGACCATGGATGGCCCACAAGGAGTTCCTAACAACTACTGGAATCATCTCCATATGAGATACTCTTTCCCCCTATCTCTTTGTAATTTCCGGGGTTGATTACATCCTCAGATCAACAGCCTTGTCCCATCATGAATACAAGGGACCTCACCATCAAACGCGTCAAGGCATTCTAGACCGTCAACCAAAGGCCCGCATTTCTACCATTGACTATGCAGATGATCTACTATAGGCTCTACCGCTGATCTGTATGTTGTTGGTCACAGATCTACTAACATTACTTGCCCCTGGGGGGGGGGGCCACTTGGTTCAAAGGGGATATGATGCGTGAACATGCACTTTCAAAATGCACCCTAAACACGTATTTTCAACCGACGAAAAAACCAGCTAAAACAAATACCCTAAACAAGTATTTTATCTGTATTATGACTACCCTCACAAGTACGGCAGTGCATTGGAATCTTAAATATCCCGCGTTAATTTAGCTTTAATTATCTTACTTTGCTTTACTTCCCAATTCCGATTACAATATTTTGGATTATTTTGATCCCTGGTTAATGAAATTTCACATGACAATTTCGAGTTAAGAAAAAAACATGACCCTTTTTTTCCATATTTTTGCTGTTTTTTTTGACACCCTAACACGATGTACGCGCGTACAAATCGCCTTTTTCCGCGTTTTCTTGTTCACCGCATCATAATCCACCTTTGAATACAGTGGCCCCCGGGATTACTTGAGAATGCTGCAGAACAAGTCCTGGCCTACATGCTAAATTGCCAAGAAGATAACAGAATATATGACCATCAATGAGGAAGATAATCATCCATCTATCTTGGCACTGCAGACGGTACCCAAATCAAAGAGGACAGGGACTTCAATTACCTGGGATCCTATGTTGCCCGACAGCAAGAAGGGCTCGTGTCACGCAAAGACAGCTTGGAATAGCCTGCATAACTCCACCAACTATGGCAATCTGGTATCTCCAATTCAACAATCCAAGCTGAAGTTTCTTTAGAGCCTGTGAAAAGAGTATCCTGTTATAATGGATCTGAGACCTGTACAATGAAGAAAGAGCTACAGGATAAACTGGCTGGCATCCTTACAAATTCTTATTAAGGTAGCAAAACAATATCTGGCTGGAGCACATGACTAAAGCACAGATATGTGGAGATACCCTCCAATCTCATTTTCTGTTGCCCAAAGCCAAGCACGATTTTGCCGGTCACTGTTATCGTGTGATTGATCAAGTAGTCTCGGACATGGTTGGAGGTTACATGCCCCAAAACAGATGTGATTGCTCGAGAAAGCAGCAGGACCCATTATGCCATCCCCAACTTAATGACGGACAGGGACATTTGGCGCAACACGGCTGTGGCCGCTAGATTAGAGGATATTGGTTTCAATAATTGAACATTGCACTGGAAACAATGGACCGCAATAAATGAAACCTATATACAAACTTATTAAAACACCAGAGCTGTGGCTCTCCTAGGATTCCATGATTTTAGTGGTTCAGGTGCAATTAGGCTGTAAATCTGATTAGGAAGGAGCATTTGAGAATTTGCTCATAAGGCAGTATTCGGGCGAAGTATATGTTAAAAATAGTGGCCATTTGAAGTCTAAAGATGGCTGCCAGAAGAAACAATCTGTGACTCTCTGGAGGCAATCTATATTTCCGACCAGAAGCAAACAATTAGTATTGCACCAAAAATGGAGCATTCATGTGCCCAGAAGTCAGATGATATTGAGGCGAAGTTACCTTAAAAAGGCAGCCATTTTGAAATTCAAGATGGCCGCCAAAAGTAAACAATTGGGCAACTTTCTGGATGTAATATATGTGTTCCTTGACATCACAAACATGTGTATTGTCACCCAATGGGAGCTTTCCATGTTGCTCAGAAGTCCAGGTATTGGGCGAAGTATATGTTAAACAATGGTGGACATTTTAAATTCAAGATGGCCGCCAAGAGGAAATACTCTGTGATTTTTTTGGAGTAGAATTGCATGTCAATTGAAATCACAAACTGGGTTTGAACCAGCTTGGAGCCTCCTTTGTGATCAGAAAGGTATAGCGAGCAAAAAGATGTTTGAAAATGCGGCCATTTTGAAATCAGATGGCGCCTGAAGGAAACAATCTGCGACTTCTTGAATCTGATATTTGTGTTCTTGATATCACAACATGGGATTGCACCAATTGGAACCTTCTATGTTGCTTCAGAGTCCAGATATTAGAGCAAAATATGTTGAAAATGGCACCATTTTGAAAACCAAGATGGGGGCCAAAATGGCCGCCAAACGGAAGGGATAAAAAAATTGTACACTTTGATTGGGAATTCTGGGACCATTATCTACAATTTAAGACCCAAAATTCCAATTGTAGCAACAAAAGCCACAAATCTCAAACCATCAAAGCACCGCCCCATACTACCATCGGTAAAAGATTTTGCGCGATTTTCAACACATTTTTAAGTGAGAGCTAAAACGAGATTTGTAATCCCCATAGAGTACTCTGTAAAATTAATATTGGTCGACCAATATGGCGCATATTTTTGCTCATAACATCAAACACACATCCTTAGCCCTAAGATTCCAGGATAAATGAGAAAAATAGTAGCTTCTTCTGATACAAACATTTTGACCACTTCCGGTTAATCTGGGTCCTGGGGGACGAGGCTATGGCGATCGGGGACCATGGATCTTTAATTCAATCGATACAACAATAATCCTATCTGAGTAAGAGTTTAGAGATGCAGAAACTCTGCAGTTTTTAACTCTTCTTTAAAAGCCCACTCTGACGTATTCTAGATCCCCGTCATTATAAAAACACTTTTTAAACACATTTCCAATGCAAAACGTTTATGATTTGTTGATATTAAGTTAAAACGTTCCATAAAAAACTGTTTTTCAGGACATTCTGAGAACTGACCTAAAACATTTTGTCGTCAAACGTTTATGAAATATGTAATCCGTATGATAAAAACTACCATCTAGATCACGCTCTAATTGCTTATTACAGGACACATCATAAGATGTCCCTCTCAAAATAATGCTTCTGTCTGAAAACCAGGCACAATTTCTTTAAATAGAGAATTTTTGTCTCAAAGAGATACGGACCCTAGGTCGTGGAGGAATTTTTGTGCATTTGGTAATTGGACCTTTGACCCCTTAACCATTGGGTACAAAAAAAAGGGTCACTATAGACTTTTATTTCATCTATCAGTCATCCTACAGTTTGAATATGGTATTTCATATGGGCAATTTTTATATTTGGGAATATTTTGACCTTTGACCCCTAAACGATGGGGTCACAGAGCAGGGTCACTGTTGACTCTTTTTTCATAATTCAGCGATGCCATCATGATGGCACAATTAGATTAGTCAATATGTTATTCAGATTTGACCCATAGATGACCCATTTGGACCTTTTGACCCCCTGTTGTGAGCACGGATATAGAGCTTTATCAGTGTTTGTGAACAAATATGACATTTATACCTAATTGGGTTAGGAGTTATAGTTGTTATATGTGTTGCAATTACTTAGCTCATGTGCATTATCTTACAGACGACCCTTGGAGCCAATATTCTGTCATATGATACGTCTCAACACTATCTGTTACTTTTGCACAGACATCATATCCAAGTCTTATCGTTTTTGAGATATGCATTTTTGCATATTAATTAGATATGGCTGCCATTTTTGAATTATTAATGAACTCCAATTGTTTTCGGTGTACACCATATAAAGGCTGGTCTTCTAAGGATTCTTGTGAACGAATTTGGAATCTATAGCGTTTGTCTGTAGGACAAAGTAGCTTTTAAAGATTTTACAAAAGGGAGGCTACTTCCGGTTACGTGACCCTTGACCCCCAATCCGAGTACACCCCATATGAAGCTTGGGTTCGTTAAGCGGTTCTCTGACGAAACTTTGGTTGATTGGGGTTATTACCGTTTGTACTAGTAGGGAGTTAGGAGCCATTGGAAAGAAAAGAAAGAAGAATCAGAAGAAGAAGAAGAAAATGGCTGGAATACAGGACCTTAGTCGTTGCACGACTAAGGTAATTATCCTCATTTGTGATTATATAATATTACCCTTCCAGACCAATCAAAATATGCTTAGATAAAATGGCACGTCAGTGCTCAGGGTTTAACCAGATGTTGTATTGCTGGGATAGTGTGGTTGAACAGTTAGATACTGCCCAAGAACTTGGACGAACAATAAGACCATTATGTTTCACGATATGACATGTTTAATAATAAGATGCATGTAATAAAAACGAACGCAATAGTGCATTAATTTAACAGAATAACAATATTACAAAATTTGTAAAAACAATTGTTTTTATATACATGTATAATGATTGATAAAGCCAGCAAATGTATGTGTGGCTCTTCATGTCTGAATGTATACAATATGTTTACACTTATAATGGTCTGACTCATGATGGTTCTGCACCTTTTATGAGAAGTTATTAGTAATTTATGTTAACAGGAGACCATGGGTTGTAGTTGCAATTAATAAGCACGATTTCTGTTGGTAGTATCCGAAAATATCTATCCGTATTATCCAATAGACGCAAACCAATTCCGCCCACTAAAAGTGTCCCACTTCCTCCTTTAAATATTAATGTTCTGTAGACGATGGATTGAAATGCAGTGGTTCGAATAGGCGATGGGACTGATGATATTGTACAGGACTTCGATTATTTACTGCCACACACCAAACTCTATTATAAGCATAACATTCTATCATCAGCCCTTTGGGAACTTATTATATAGGTAGCAGTAACTATGTAGTTCTTAAACAGAACATGTTTCGCCAGGTTACTCAATAAAATTGTCACGAATTTAGGTCAGAGTTCTGCTTGTAGTCTCCGGGACAACCAAAATGAGGGTATAAATTCAAAATGAAGTCTTGTACAAGTCTTCTATTATGCCCAAAGTAACTTGAATGTTATGTCCTAGGGTTTTAGTATTAGCTTAAATTGGTAAATATATATTTTGACCGAAAGGAAAAATATCAAGAGGAAAAATAAATCATTTCTGGACATACTTGTAGTAACTTGACAAGCACGTGACAATATGTCTACAATAACCTTTTTAGCACCAGTACTCCCAATTGCAACATATTATATAATTCCCCGATAATATAATCTGTCACGACTTTTTATTCGCTAATGAGTCATTTTCTGTGTAGCTGTGCATTTATTTAAAAAATATTATGTTTACGAAGAGTAGCGTTCCATCATACCCGCATTAAGTTTTGCAGACAGTATATATCTACGTTTAAACCGTTTAGTAGACGTACTTCTTAATAACATATTACAATAATTTTCCTGTGATTTATACATCTGTCATTTTGTTAACTTCACAATTACGTTTAAAGTTACTGCCGTCTATTCTACGCCATGTCATTGTCTGTAAGTCGAAGATATCAATGTTAAAAGTTAAGTTCGTGATCCTAGAAACTTCTTCATATTGTTTGAGGTTTACAAGATACCTTAAGAAAATTGTCCTCAACATCAGTTAATTCCGATCTTGCGTTTTGATACTATGAGCAAACGTTTATATCACGGTGTACCAAATGTCACATTGCTATAAGTATAAACAAAATACTTTCGAAGTATGTAGAGGGGCGAAGCGATATGCCCCTTTAAATACGGTTCTATAATTATTTGGATACGTCTTAAAGCAATTAAGATACAAGGTTTCACTCGGTAAAAACATGTTTCAGCATACTAACTTATTTCAATATCATAAGCAACATTCAATTGCGCACCGTTCCAGTATATGGCACAGTAAGATGTAAAATAATTTCAAGTTGAATATTTATAGGGTGGAAAAAACAATTCGCCGAAAATAAAATTAGCATGAGAAAAATGTTTCCACTTAATATACTGAGAACATCCTTTCCACACCGAAAAAACACTGTTTATTTACGAATAAAATGTGTTGATCGATAAGCTGAGTTTATCGAAAAACAACCGAAACGTGTGTATCAACTGAACACGTGTATATCGATAAAGTAAGTTTATCAAAGCGAAAACGCTGTTTCTCCTCAGTACACGGATAAACCATAATTTATCGATAAACAAACAAATGTGTTTGTGCGTGTGGGTGTGGGTGTGTGTGTGTGCCATGTGTGTGTTACGTAAGATTGTGAACCCTGGGTTGATGCACCACATCCCTGAAAAGAACATATTAATTAATCCATGACATAATAAGTCAATGGTATTTGACGTCCAATGCCACACTCCCGTCTTTCTGTTCAGTCTACACTGGACGGCCGCTAAAAGGCTGTATTACCGTTCTGGAAATAATCAGAAATCACATTATTAAGGCCTTTACGCGATATGCTTAATCACACTGTGCAAGCACGACGACTCAGCTCGTTACAACGTTAAAACTTTCTAGATTCTATGATACGATAGTGGCAATACCAACATCCTACTAGTTTGAATCTGTGATAAAACAAGGATGCCATTTACAAATGATTTGCACGTGTTTTTTTTAGTTCCAGCATTTTCATGATTATCAACGAAGCATTTTTTTTCACTTGTGGAATGCGAATTCTTGGAGAGTTGCATGACCATAAAGCATTTCTTCAGCAGTTATCATATAATTCCATCAACTTGTTCGCCAAATCCTAAGGAAATTCTCCTGCCCACGCAAAACGAAACCTTGTTTTGCTGCGTCACTCATAAAACAGTAAATGTTGACGTTGCCTTCAATTAATGTCGTTAATCAGATAATTCTAGTTCGCATCTGAGGTAAAAGTCGTACAAAACGTCTGCATTATTGCGGTAATTGTATATAAACGTTTAAACCTCCTGATTTTCCCAGAATAGAGCAGGTAAAAAAACAACCCAAATTTTAAAACTCTCTTCATTTTTTCATACTCCGCATCAGCCAGAGGAAGTTTGGTTTGGCTTTTTGTCCAGAGGCTGTTTACGACCTATTGTTATGGAGGAAGAAGCCACCACATGATTACAAGGAAAAATAGCTAAATTAGATGAAAAAGGATTTTGTCAACTCATATATAGTGTTGTAAATTTTAACAGACAGGTTCGAAACCGTAGAAACCCTACCGATCTTGTACAGTTGGCATGCGAAGAGGTAATCGTAAGGTCGGGAAGGCAACGACGCCTCTCGTTTCACTTTCAATATTCAGTTTTACTTAAGGGGTTCGACACGCGGTTTAGAGTGTACCTTTGATCACTTTTTTAAAATAAAATTAAGAGTAGAACGTATATAAACGTCCATTACCCTTCCCTATGACCCACACTAATTGATAAGTTTGAACATAAACTACGCTTACTCACACGTGGTTGGCGGTTTCTTCTTTTTTGAATGTGGAGATATATTTCATAACATATTACGCAATTAGATTTTTGTCGAGATTTCATACTTTAGGTAAACCAAAATGGCGAGGGTCAAAATTTTAAGATTTCTTCCTCTAATCTCGTATTTACGGAGGCCGAAATGCATGTCAGAAATATTTTGATATGCTGTCTTTTCCCTTGCGTGGCTAACTCGCAAATAGACTGTAGAAATAAAATTATCTCGAGATATAAAATTTATCTCAGGATAATTTTATTATATCGGGATAATTGTTATTATAATATAATAAATAATTTTATTATCTCAAGATAATTTAACAACACTATTTCAACATGTCACTCCGGGGCTCCGTACGTATTTGTGTGAAGCCTCATAAAACAAATTTGGACATATTTTGAGTTGATTATTTTTTAAATTAGCCTATTTTGAGAATTTTTTTTTTTGGTAGCGTACGAGTTTGTGCTATTAAAGCCATTTAGTCGCGTTAGTTGACATTTAAAGGCTCAATAAGATTGAAGTTAATAAAAAGGGCAATTAGTGCTGGTACTAACATTATAATGGATATTTACTATTTGAATTAAAACAAGAATGACATTAATCAATAATCAACATATGCCTAACCTCTTTTGTGAAAGCTTAACCATTTCAACCCTATTTCGTCAAAATAGATAATTTACAAAAATACTCAAAATTTTAAGGCTTACAAAATAATGTGTTCATGAGGGGAATCCAAGCAATACAATTGAAGTCTTGCCTCATGTAGGAAGTGCTTTTATTTCAGTTGGTTTTATTAAAGTAGGCGATAAAAACTCAAAATTACAATAGCTCAACCCATAGCTTTAGCAACAAAAATTCTGGGCTTTTTACCCAAACGGTAAACCGTGGCGTCTAACTACTGGCTTAGGCTTCTGGCCTCTCGTGCCTATTTACACCCAGAAACATGTATAATGAAATAAAAAAATATTATAAAGAGATTTTCTTATAATGAATTATATTAAAATGCATACCTACATAACAAGATAAATAAAACAAAATATCACAGAATTCAGCAGTAGAAAGGGCAGGAAGGATCGAATGGTAAATGCACAATTTCTTAAAAAATAATTTTTAAAAAGGTTGTATTATAATAAGAATGATTCAACCCCTCTTGGTAGTATTTGAACATTATATTTAAAAAAAATACTCTGAGGTAATATATTATCAATTTTGGTGTACGTAATATATTCCAGTGTTATTATATTAACCAACGTGAGTTATGGAGAGGCTTTGGATCACGAAATTATATCCTTTACTATCACACAGGGGGTTTCGCCCGATCATTTATTGCATATCCCACCAATTGTTCAATAGCCTCTATTTGGATTTTGGACCAATTGTCTAGATTTTGGGTGGATTTCACAAACCAACGACGATTTTTGTTTTCAATGTTGGAGTCGTAAAGTAAATCCTTATCCAATTATATCTTTCGATACAACATGTGAATTGCTTGTTTCCTACTTAATTTTCTTCTGAATGACTATTTTTTTGTAACACCTAATAACAATACACTTCAACGACGGCCGCCCATCTTGGATTTTTCAGAGCCAAAATTTCATTAATTTTCTAGTTTTTGTTTTCATTTTTGGAAAACATGAACGTTTTTTTCTTCTTTCACATTTTAAGCGCCCAAGTAATTCTACTATGACAATTTAAACGTCCATAGATACAAAACTTAAATGGCTTTATTATATAATAATTTTTATATCGACTTTTTTTTTGAATAAATGATTTACGAACGAACATACATAATGTGTCTCTCTTTCAGAGCATCAATAGGCACGTTCTATTAGGCCTACAATACCAACACTAAGAATTTAATAGTAGTTTGGGGTAGATGATACAAATACTCAAGTTTGTTTAGGTAGCCCTAAATTGGTAGACAGACGCGGCCTGTGAATTAACTTTACACTAAGGAACCAAGGGGTAGGGTTTCCTAGGGACCCTCCAAATTTTGTTTTCGCGGTGGGGGCCGCTTTAACGCGTGTGTTTTTTTTCCGCAGCCGAATTTTTTTTTGTAATTGTCAGACTTTAATGCCTTTCGTTTTCAATAACCAAAAAAATTAAAAAATCGGCCCAGCCCGTTTAATGATTTAATTAGTGAGGGTCCCATGGAACCACCCCCCTCCCCGTGGGGCATCTAACGGAAGTCCAACTGAGAATATAAAAAAAATAAAAGAACAAAACAATTTTTTTCTGATAATATATTCACACATACATATCGTACACAAATAATAGTAACATTAAAAATAATTACCCTTTTGGTGCTGAAAACAACAATTTATTGTGGACGTTGCTAACCGTTACTGTACAAATCTGGGGAAAAATGGTGTGCTAATTAATTGCGACAAAAAAAAAACACCCTTTAAAATCAGGATTCCTCCTACTGTTACTCCTTCCCTTTTTTGTTCAAGAGAGGGAGGGGGGGCGCGAAGGAGAGATAAATAAGTGGTCAAAAAGGTTGAGGGAGCGCAAGGCGGAGGTGAAAGGGGCCGGCTTGGGGCCCATGGGGCGCGGGGGGGAAAACAAGGGTGGTGGCCCTAAATGCACCCAAAGACCAATTGCAGGTTTTTATTGCGGAGTGGGGTTGTCGTAACTGACCCTGCAGCACATGTGGTATAAATTTCGTACAAAACAATTCCCTCGGGAAAGTGGTTCCTCCTTGGGGGGGGGGGGGGGGTCCCATGGACCCCCCCCCCCCCTTGGGCACCACGAGGGAGTGAAACCCCTTGGTCCACTTAAGTGTTAAACCCCCATTTAAAGCAGCACACGTATCACTTTCGCCTAAAATCTTGAGATAAGCTTCCATATCTCGTGAAATAAAGGAGAGCCCATATCCCTTGTGGATAACTCTTTGTTAACTCGAGATAAACAAAACTGAAACCCCAATAACGGTCCTTATTGGAGATAACACAGTTGATCTTGACATAATTGCTCCGCCATGAGATAAGGAACCTTATCTCGAGATAAAAGCTTTGTTAACAACATCAAAAACAGAACAGCTTGTTGTACTAGATAAGACCAATTTTTTGAGGTTCAGCTTAGGTTATAACTCCAGATAAGGAGGTTACAGTCCGGATAAGGCGTTATTTTGTTGGGTTCACAGTTTTGTTTCTCCATATAAGCTTTGCAACCCTAGATAAGGAACCATATTTGAGTTTTCTCATCTTTCGTTTTCCAGTTAGCGAATTTTGTCTACATTTAAGAAGCGATCTGGGAATTCTCGCCTTTTTGATTTTTATTGGTTCCTGCTCATGTTAATATCAGAAAAAGATACTTGATTCCGCTTATAGAGTTATTTTTTACTTGCGTTGCGAGTATTACTATACGCGTGCCGTGCAATCTTATTACGTTGCGTACGCCGTATTGCGTTCTCTCTCCCGGTTCTTCTTCGATTCCTTTGGTGTGTAAGCGGCAGTCTCCTTTTTTTTGGGCGATTTTGATCCCTGTTTTGGTCCATAACCATACAGATAGATTAAATAATTTACCTTCTTATTAAAATTTTCCTCTACGATTATCATACATATATTACTTTTAAGCCTGTCGTGTATCTGTATAGTATAGAACTCGGGCGATGATTATTTTCCGAGGCCTCGTTGTTCTATTTAAAATAATGCTATCGCCCGTGCTTATATCACTACAGATACACTCCAGACGCTAAAAACAATACTTTACTCTATAATTCAAGGATTCCTCGCATTAGTAACGTTCCACAAATGTAGCTCATAGGGCCTACTCCAATACCTAATATCAACAGCATAATCTGAACGGTGGGCGCATAAATACTAGCCCAGATAAAGGGGCTAGATGTTACTGGTTTTTGAGATAAAATGTTTTTTTGACCAAGTCATGAAAAATCTGAATATACAGCTTATGAGTACATGAGTTCTTTAACATATATTGTGTTATGTTTGGATCATTCGTATATTTTTTAAATGTAAGCCAGTCACTTGTAAATTTGATTATTGGTACTCAATTGCGCCTTCGGTACAACAAATTATTTTGGTTTCGAGAAACACTAAATTAGTTGCCTATTTCTTTGAAAAAAAAAAGCCAAATCTACGGGTATTGGGTGTAAGGAACATATTGTCAGCAATTACCGAACGAGAATGAGTGTTTCTAGATAATCTAAGATACTGCGAGTAAATTGAGAGGCAAAAATGCTCGACATTTTTTTTAAAGTCAGAACTTGATGTTTTTGCTTTGAGTTGTTATACATTATCGATAAGCCAAATAACGATATGGGATTTTTTGTCCACAGAAATTAAACAATAGCCTAGTGTATTATATACAACTTTTTACGAAACCCAGAACAAGTCGCAGTTACAAACATAGCGAATGTTTGGGGCAATTTATTTAACCCACCCCTTCAATAATTGTAAACGCACGGCATTGTGAGTTTGGGTTTTGTAGGATATTTGGTAGCTATGTAGGTTTTGGTTATTCGCTCATTCAAAGACAAACTATTACGATGTAAATATGTATATACCCTTTGGCCTCTGTAATCAGCATGAAAAATCATTCAATTGCTCTGAACCAAGCCTTGTCCTAGGTAAGAGGGTCGTAGATGGTTTCCCAAATAACATGCAGGCATCTTAGGAAACCAATGACTATGTAATTATAATCTATATGACAGAATCTCCGGGGTAAAAAGGGTAGTATTATCAACTGTTAAATTTTGCACGGTGGGTCCTTCTAATAAGTAGATATCATATTAACAAGGATTGTTGAAAATTTCTAAGTGTTTCCAATAAATGGGACATTATTTATGCCATATGCAAGCGACGTAAACAGTTTACTCTCAGTTTAATTAAAGTGCAACGAGAGATTCTCAGGCATCTATATAATGTATCAAATATGTTGGAATTTCAGAAAGTTTATCCTATCCTGCATTTGGCTTAAATGTAATCGTTTTAATAATATGCTCATATTTCAATAAAAAAAAAAAATACACGTTGAATTTTGTATTTGCTCACATACAAAATCAATATTTCACATCTTTGTACCAAATAGTTTAATTCTTTCAGATGGGGATGTTATTGATAGAAAGTTTTGGTCATCAATCAGCGCAAAAAATCATGGTTTTTTTTATTTTAGGGACACCTGATTTGTGAAATATTCATTCATTACACATAAACACAAACCTTTACAAAAACACATTTCATAGGTATTTTTAATATTTATTTCACCATCCATTTACCATTAGGCCAATGACCTATGATTTTCCAAATAATAATCCGACTCCATGTTCACATGAAAGTATCTTACATATTTTTGTATACGATTCACATTAAAGGGTCAACGAGAGATTTTCACATATTCAGGTGCCCTAAAAAATGAAGTAGCCGATTTGGGCCCTGATTTAAAGCTTTCCATCAATAATATCGCCATTTAAAAGAATTAGGCGGAAGAAATTTTTCTTGGTAGTCAAAAATTTTTAAATTTGTAATTTGTAGTAGGAGCAAATACGAAATTCAGAAAATGTTTAAAAAGCTTATTAATCATACCAATATTTAAATAATTTTACCCCTTTTTTCCTATTTAAAGAAGAATTCCTGAAGTCACACACCATGTAGGAAATCTATTGAGAGTCAAATCTATCATGAAATTCTATTATGACACGATATTTTTGGGTGTGCCTCAAATCTCTCGTTGCACCTTTAATGAATGCAACAAAAATACATACATTTTTTTTTTTTTTTTTTAAAATTTTAAAAAGAAAGTCGAATATGATGTATTATATTATTAACTGATAGTAGTTAAGAAGGGGCTTACTGAAAAAAGTTGAGTTTTTTATATCATCCGAACTTGGTCAAGTATAGTATGTGTAAACCCTATCTTGTATGCCAAATTTTAATCTGATTTGCCAGAAATTCGTCGTAATTTGTAATTTTCTGTCCATAAACGGACAAAAATTACAAACACAATGGCCTATAGAGGCAGTGTGATGCAAACCTTTGCGCATAACATCAAACGCAAAGTCAGAATCGACTGAAATATTGGAAATAAGTTGTCTCGGGGATATCTAGTCGAAACCAAAAACAAAAATTAGTGCTATAAAAAAATCCCGACATGCACCTTTAAGGTTGCAACCACAGAATTCTTAGGCTTAATGCACGGTAAGCAAATTTTCTTCTCATTGTAACCAGCACTATATTTTTATTCATGTTTTTAGCTAATCTTGCGTATTTATGCATCTTGTGTAAGGTTTTTAACACAACTAATTCTGGACCATAAATACTGTGATCTTTTGACTTTTATTAGATGACAGGGCCACTTAATGTTTAGTGCGACCATATAAATTTCGGGAATAAACGTTATTCTCCTAAAATTTGAGAATGGTTTGTTTGTTATATAGGATTTAGTGGACTCCAGAGGACGTATTCGTAGTTAATAATTAACGGTGCAGTCAATTTGTGTGTTCATAATCTCTTCTATCTTTCTAATCTAATACCCTTCGCCTCTGAATGATGTTTGCGCCCTCAGTTTTCACCTTCTACCTCCGGACCCACACCCCTCGTACGACAAACTTTGTTTTAGGCCCGTCAAATTAAAAGTGCGCAGCCCCAACAGGGCCTTTATCTGTGCATGTCTGTGTTTGGTATAGGTGAATAGGTGATGTGTTTGTGCGTCTGGGTTTGTAGAATATAGCTGGGTGTGTGTGCGTCGTTTTAACAATACTTACGAATTGAATATTGAAGGAATTGTTATTGTTTTGAAGGGACATAATATGTTTATTTTTAGGTGTTTTTATTGAAAAGGACGTTCCATGTTTCACCGTTGTTTTGTTAGGAAACATGTTTAATCGTTTTGTGATATTTTTCAGGTTTTTTTAAAGAAAGGCAATATAGGGCCTTGTTAATCGTTGGAAATGCCTGCACGAAACCTACAACCACCTATGGCATCTGGTATCCTCCATTCAACCAAGCTGAAGGTCTTAGAGCCTTGAAGAGATATCTTGTGATATGGATCTGAGACCAGGACAATGAAGAAAGAGCTACATGATAAACTTAATGGCACCTACATCTTATGAGGATGCAAAACATATACTGGCGGTGAGCACATGACTAAAGCACAAGATATGTTGGTGAGATATCCCTCCAATCTCTCTTCTGTTGCCCAACTCCAAGCACGTCTTCGTTCGTATCATCTTTCCGTGCAAGTCCAACATCACGTTGGGGGAAGATCCAAGCTCTTTAACTAGCTTATAGTTTCATCATCCATGGTTTATTCAGCAGGCCTGGAATTCCTCTTGTGGGGACTTGTAGACCCACAGTCATCATGATGTGGCTAATGGTTTTTTGTGGCCTCTCCACAAATCGCAGTTTGGTGAAACTTCTACTCCGATCTTGTGAAGGAAGTTTTTTTTTTAATTTTTGACCCATGCTTTCCTATCATGCTTTCCTATCATGCTTTCCTATCAAGCCTTTGGGCTTGCTAGATGGGGTGTCCACAAACTGCTTTAGTTCAAGGTATAGATAACCTCATTGCTGATGACCTGCCAATCACGATTTGCCGGTCACTGTTATCGTGTGGATTGATCTAGTAGTCCCTCGACATGTTGGAGGTTAACCATGCCCAAACAGCTGTGATTGCCCTCGAGACATGCAGCAGGTCCCATCTTCCATCCTCCCAACTTAATAATGACGGACAGGGACATTCATGGCGCTAAACAACAACGGCTGTTGGCCGCTAGATAGATTGTATATTTGTTTCAATACTTTACATTGCACGGAACACGGACAGCACTAACATTGAAACCTATAATACAAACTTATTAAAACAACACCCAGAGCTATGGCTCCCTAGGATTCCATGATTTTTTAGTGTTCAGGTGCATTAGGCTGCATATCTATTAGGAAGGGATCATTTGAGCTATCTTGCTCATAAGGCCAGATATCGGGCGAAGTATATGTTAAAAAATAGTGGCCATTTTTGAATTAAAGATGCTGCCAGAAGGAAACAATCTGTGTCTCGCTCTGATGCAATATCTATTTTCCTTAACATCACAAACATTAGTATTGCCACCAAATTGAGCATTCTATGGTGCCCATAATTCCCCGCTGATATTGAGCGAAGTATACGTTAAAAAAGGCAGCCATTTTAAATTTCAGATGGCCGCCAAAGTACACAATTGGCAACTTTATGGATGTAATAATGTGTTCCTTGACAATCACAAACAAGGGTAGGGTCGCCAATTGGAGCTTTCAATGTTGCTCCAGAAGTCCAGGTATTGGGCGAAGTATATGTTAAAAAATGGTGGCCATTTCAATTCCAAGATGGCCGCCAAGAGGAAACAATCTGTGATTTTTTTGGATTAGAATTTTGCATTCACTGAATCACAACATGGGTTTTGAACCAGCGTTGAGCCTCCTATGTTTGATCAGAAGTGGTAGCTAAGAGAGCAAATAATGTTTAAAATGCCGGCATTTTGAAATTCAATTCGTCCTGAAGGAAACAATCTGCGACTTTCTGAATATGATATTTGGTGGTCCTTGATATCAAAAACAAGGGTATTGCCACCAATTTGAAACCTTCTATGGTTGCCCAGAAGTCCAGATATAGAGCCAAAATATGTTGAAAATGGCAGCCATTTTGAAAACCAAGATCGCCGCCAAACGAAGGGATAAAAAAATGGGAAACAATTTGATTTGGATTCCCTGGGACCATTATCTACATTTTTAAGACCCAAATTCCAGTTGTAGCAAAAAAAGCAAACGAGCCAACAATCTCAAACATCAACACAACCGCCCCATACTATATGTGACCTGCTCCAACAAAACCCGGACAAAGTCGGCCAGAGCAGTTAGGAGAAGAGCTCAATACTGTAAAAAATCATAGAAACAAAAGATTTCAAGGCATATAGTGATTTTTTGGCAAAGGACGTGCAATGTTTTATGTGTTATACATCATTTGAACGCTTGTTTCTCAGCATTTCATATCTGCACATATATCTCAAAATGAACTTTTTCCGACTTTATCCGGGTTTTCGGGGAGCAGGTCACATATACTTATACCTTCATTTGGTTGAGCTATACATTGGAAACTGCATAGTCCTTGTGATAGTTCTAAGTCCATTGGTATTATAATGGTGGATTTTCTTAGAAAGGAAAATTCACAAGAATCTAGAATGTTTTCTCAAATGCAGCACTTGTTTTAAATTAGATAATAAGAAATTAAGTGGTTTGAAAATTTGATTTATAAGGTTCTGCAAGACCAAGGGTTTCATTTTGATAAAATCTTTAAAAACCTACTTGTCCTACAGACAACAAGCTATGATTCCAAATTTGTTCACAAGAATCCTTAGACCATCCCTTCATACGGATGTTACACAGATAAACGATCTGAGTTCATTAACATTCACAATGGCGGCCATATCTAATTATATTCAAAAAATGCTATATCCAAAAACGCTAAGAACTTGGATAGGTGAGGGTCCCTGTGCAAAGTTGGCGGATGGAGTTGAGACGAATCATATTTGGGGTAAACAACAGAACAAATATTGGCTCCAAGGTCATCTTGTAAGATAATGCAAATGAGCTAATTATTATGCAAAAACACTATAACTCCATCAACCATATTAGGTATAAATGTCATATTGGGCACAAGAACACTGGACAAGCTCGGTATTATCCGTGTTCACACCATGGGTCAAAAGTCAATGGGGTCATCTAGGGGTCAAATCTGAAAGAAGCTAAATTGACTATAGTCAGGACAGAATTAGCCGACCAATTGCGCGTATGTGCAAGGTTTGTCAATCGTCGCGGCGCCGTACTGTGATTGGTTTGAATGTGGTATATGGGTGGGGCATGTTCGAACAAAGATATGAATTTAAACTGGCAAGAAATGCCCTATTTTGAGTCGGGTTTTCCGACTCACATACACAATAAGTCACAAATAAACTTCTGTTTTCAATAGCTTTAATGTTCACCAGAATATTCTTCACGTCCGACATTGTACTGCCCGTCAAATTGCGTCAACAGACTCGCAATGGTCGCCTTATTCCTGTCCCCGACTATAATCTAATTATGCCATTGTGATGGCATCGATGAATTATGAAAAAGAGCACAGTGACCCCCCCGCTCTGTGACCTATCGTTTAGGGTCAAAGGTCAAAATAGCCAAATATCAAAATTCCCCATATTCAAAATACATATACCAACTTGTAGGATTAATGAAAGATGAAATAAATGTCTACGTGACCCTGTTTATTGTGATCAATGGTTTAAGGGTCAAAGGTCACATTACCAATGCGCAAAAATTCCACGACTAAGTCCGGCTCTTTGAGCACAAAAATGTCCCTAGTGATGTTTGATTTAACTTGAATATCAATGAAGAATTCCATGAATATATTTACTTCTCAGAAAATGTTCTACATTTCTATTTCTTCTCAAAAATACACACTGTAGTTTAGTTAGTTATGGTGTAGACCAACCAGTTTTTAAATCCGGTTTTGTCCCCGTAAAGCGATGGTGGCCGGATTCACCTCACACTCATCATACTGCTGTGTGAGGATTTATTGGAGCAAAAGGTAATTGACCGGAATCCCTTCCTGACGTCAACCCACAGTTATCGGCGGTGGGCCTAGCCTTTGGGGCACTTTTGCCCCACATGCAAGGCACAGTGCTGGATGGCGCCATTAGCTCTCAAGATCTTGACGCCCTTGTAGGTAGATCTTCTTTTTCATTCTACAGGTAACCAGCTACCCTCCT
This sequence comes from Ophioderma brevispina, assembly GCA_023653785.1. Classification (NCBI taxonomy): domain Eukaryota; kingdom Metazoa; phylum Echinodermata; class Ophiuroidea; order Amphilepidida; family Ophiodermatidae; genus Ophioderma; species Ophioderma brevispina. The sequence continues at coordinate 77,246 of JAMKCH010078027.1, read as the reverse complement.
CATCAGATTCCTTACAATCGCGCTGGGGGAGTCGTTTTAGCTGGGCCGACGGACTCGGCCCTGGGACAGGTAGTACTGGTTACCCAGGATCCCAGTAGCAGGTCTCAAAGAAAACCTGACCTGACATATTACTGTATAATAGAGAATATTTCGGAAATTTGACAAGGACAAGCTGCATTTTCCACATTCTTATGGCAAACAGGACTTACCTTGGTTGTTGACTCTTTTGTTTTTTATCATTAATGTATCCCAAACTGAAGCAATCTGAAGCCATTCATGGCAACAGGAATAGAGTCGTTGGTTGGTATCATAGTCATCCTACCTTTGCACGAACCATCTGTCAGAGATATTGAGACTCCAGCAGACTTTCAGGGAGTAAAATGGTTAGAATATTAGAGATTAACCTACAATTTCAGGAACTATTATAAATGTTCTCGTAATTGACTTTGAGGGGACCAAAAAGAGCAATTGCGTTATCTTAGTTCCTATTCCGTAATGGGCAACAGTTTACACACTTTGGCTGCAGCACTTTGAGGTTCATAATACCTAAATCATTACACCTTTGAAGCTGATTACCTTTACAAACCATGTTGACTGAAACATATGCATTACCTTTCATGAGAAATTGAATGCCCCTAAAACCAAATACCCCTAAAATAAGAATGGTTCAGCCATTGACCCCAGGTCACTCCCAGCATCCCTCACAATCTCTTCCAATCTTCCTCACTTTCGGTTTTTGACTAATTAAAACAGTACACAATGTTTTTTCTGAGGCTTGTTCACAACAGCCAAACTATTGAGATATCCCATAATTGCTGTCTATCTTGTGGAATCTCCTTACCAATTCATCCTGACCTTTATCGTTGGAACATATACCTGGATATATTATAAGGATTAACCTCGACGGGAGTGACCTGGGGTCAATGGCTGGCACCATTTCTTATTTTAGGGGGTATTTGGTATTTTGAGGCATTCCATTTCTCATGAAGGTAATGTATATTTTTCAGTCAACATTTGAATGGGAATTGGGCCCGGTTATATGATTTTACAAAACATAATTGTTTTTTTACTAACGCAGGAAAGAATAAGGACGAATAGGCCTATACACAATAAAAACACTTTCAATTTTGATGACACCCTGTACAAAAACTTTCCACCCTTTTTTGCATGTTCCACCTTTTCCAGTTGGTGACTACAGTGTTTATTTTTTACCTTTTCTAAGCCTTGACAATCTATTACAAATATTAACAAACTCTATTACAATCGTTGCGAATAGGTATTCAATTTCCCTATCCTAAAAACCCCTCCACATAATTTATCTTTTCCACACTTGTAAATGTAAATTTCAAGAATGGAGTGGGCTAATGTTTTGTGTGACTTTTGGATTAAAGTTCGGACATATGGTTTAAAATTATTTTACCGTGAATAATAATAAAAAAAGTAAAAAAAAACTCTATGATTAATTTTAATTTACATTTTTAATTGTTAAATTTTTGATTTTAAAAAAATTGAAAATAATGTAATATTTTTGAATGAATTTTTTGATCACAACCATTCAAAATCAGTGTGGTTAGGGTAACAGGGACGAGGAGTTGATTTGTCAATACCCCAACAGTAAGTGATTATTGCAATTTACCGAGGAGGTAATGTAATTGAGGGAGGTATGTAACGGAGGGGTACAGCTGTTTTTAAGTCCACATTCCTTCTCTCTCTCTTTCTATATCTTCTATAACCAATGGTTTGTATGTCTAATATTTGCAGGCTGTTGGGGTCCCTCATGTGCTTTTGTAGGGTTTAATTCAGTCCCTACCCTTCCGTGGAATTCCCAGGCTCACATGCCCAGTCTGTATTCAATTGTCTCACCATCATCGAACATGTGGAAAATACAACACCCGTCAGTGAGTTTTGTCAACTTAATAGAGGTAGTAGTTGAACCTTCTAAACTTCATGTAATGATTTGACATCCTTGACCAAAAGTTTTCGTAAAAAAAAAGCCATTTCACCATCCCATCCCTACTTGAAAGGGTTCATCCCCCATAAACAAATATTTTTGAGGGTTCTATTCTTTCTTTTTAAAATAAAATGCAAAATTAACAATTAGCCCATGAGGAATGAACAAGAGAGAACTGAGCTAGCATACAGCAAGCACAATGCTAGATATCTACTCCATGCTAATATCAATTCCAGCAACAAGCTAACGGAGTACAGGACAGAGCCTCAGACAACATGACATAAGTGCTATATGTACTCATCTTCTGAAGGCTGTTGAAGTGACCAAACCATTTTCATTGATATCAATTTCTACTGGCAAGCTTTTCCAAACTTGTACTGGCTGTACTATTTTATGGATTAATATCTGGCCAGTGAAATGGTTTGAGACATGTACTGCAAGAGCATGGCAAGGCACTGCGACAGGCTGAAACGGGTGGCTCTCCCTGCAACATATTGCTAAGGAAGCATAGCATAAGGTCTGTTGGGGCATATGCTGGGTGCATTTTTGTAGAGGACTGTAACGCTGCCACCTGACATATTTGGGGTGGGAGATGAAATATAGTTGGGTTTGTGTCCTAAGCATTTTCCCATGACCGTCGGAGAGCAGAGTATCATTTCGCAGTGGATTTATCTGCTATAAGGTTCATGAACAATTTAGCAGGGGTCCCCCTTGTTAAAGTGTGGGTGGAATCCATGTGGGGAAAATCCTTAATACAGGGGTCAAAAATTCTGTAAAAGTACCAATTGTTGTGCTTTTGTTCAAGTATTAAAAAAATATAGTTTGGTACTGCCAACTACTTACGGTTTACCGAGATATAAGACACAAATAGGCAAATGTCCAGGTTCATCACCACAGGTTACATCTTTAATACTTCTCTGACTTCTTTACAAATGGGCAAATGTTCATCTTTCTCAAGACTGCACAAAAACATTTGTGCACTGTCTAACACATTTCTAAAACTTTGGGCGACAATAGATGTCAATTGATTCAAGTGCATTGACCTTGTTTGTCATTTTTCTGATAACCAAATCACAAAAGGGAGTGCCCAAACGACTTTTGTTTGCAAGCCCTGTTGAGGTTATCAATCTGAAAGTTGGCACTCTGGGAAGACTCCTCTGCCTCGTTTAAAAGCCGGCACTTAGCGGCAAATCTTGCAGTACTTATGTGCTTGGCCTCAAGTCTAGTACAGCTCAGAGTTCCTTGGTCATGTTTGTTTGAAATGAAAGATAGTATTATTCAGTAAGAAAAGATAGTGTAACAATGTCATTACACTATGCTGTAATCCTATTTTTTATTTGACCACCATGTTGTTTAATTTCAACCCTCAAAGACTATCATTACCTTTCCTTTCTGTTTTTTGTTTCATTTATTTTTTACCTGTCAGACTACCTCTATATTCCTGGTCCATTATTACAATCTTGGACTGAGTGTACCATACTTGACCGGCCTACCCGTTTAATCACCAGGATAAAATTTGAATTCATACAATCAACTTTGGCCAATGATTTCCAGTGGCCATTGCTGTAGTTTTTAGCCATAGCTTGGTGCCATTGACAAAAAGATGGTAATGGTACTATCTTTACGTAATTCTTTTTGCCATGACAACAAACAATTGGTTTAAATGTCACTGCCAAGTGAAATTTAATTTCAAGTAGACCACTATTCAGCGTGTGCAATTTTGATTGAAGCGATGACTTAAATTATGTTTGTAAGGTGGTGTGGTTTTTTGTGAATTTAAGGTTTTTGGTTACTGATTGGTTTTATGATTTACAGGAAAACCTTATAGCTTCCCCTTCATCGTGAGGCCAGACCTAGCCAATAGCAAGAGTATCTTACTACAGACAGCAAGAGAGTTAGTTTACACAGTATGCAACATATCAGCAGTAAGTATATCAATGCCAAGAATATGAAGAGGAAAAATACATCAAGGCAAATGACAATTTTAATGCAATTTTGTTCACGGTCCCATGGACCAATCGGTAATCGCCCTGGTCAACAGGACCTACCAGATTTTAACTGGAAGTGGGCAAAAAAAATTAGTATAAGAAGCTACTATTTTTCTCATTACCCTAACCCTATGAAATCTTAGGGCTAAGGATTTTGGTTTGGAGTGTGGATTTTCTGAGCGAAATGTGCCTTATTTTGGTCGACCATTATTAAGTTTACCCAGTACTCTATGTGCATGTGGAATTACCAATCACGTTTTAAGCACTCATTCAAAACGGGTTTAATATCAGCGCGAAATCTTTCAGAAGGTGTTTTTGGGGGTGAAGGCCGCATTCTATCAAGATGAAAACCTACAGACTTAAATTGAGTGATCCCCCTTTAAAAAGATTTTTGGTCATGTAAAAACTAACGTTAGACAAAATTTAAAAACAGTCTCACGTCTTTAGGTATTATCGAAAACAATTTCTTAGTGTGGTTTTGTACAATCCTCTAAACAAACCAGGAGAAAAGTCATAGTGTTGATTCAGTACAGTAGTACAAGTCTAATAAACTTTCCATCTGCCATTCTTTTTGGCAAAGAGTTTGGAAATGTGCGCTGGCAATAGTGCTTTTTAACCTTTCTCGAGTCATGTGTTTATGAAGTGGGCGTAGTATTTGGTCACAGCACCCCACCCCCGGGGGACTACCAACCATGACCGGAGATGGGTATAGGTCATGTCGGTGTGCAACAGGGCAAAGTTCGTTTCACAAAAATCTTCATCCCTGCGATTACGTTCCATGATCTGTGACTCATGCATTTTGAAGCGCTTGTGCTCGGCATGGGTCCAAGGTCAGAAGGGGGCACTTCCAGTCTTATGTGAAAAATCTTCAAAAAAGCATATCTTGTTATATGCACCATTGTAATGGTCACGTGACATGCATTGAAGCAGCTTGGACCTTTCACCAAAGTTTGTGCTTGACATAAGGGTCAAAAATCATTAAAGGGGAATTTCCGGTCTTAATGTGAAAAAATATTCAAGTTCTAAAATGCTACCCTCCAGAGAGAACGTGCATGATCACATGACAATTGTGGCATATGAACCAGTTTGAGACCCTTCACAGAAGTTGTGCTCGGCATGGGGTCAAAGGTCATTAAAGGTCCATGTAGTTAGATGCTTATGTTTGGGTGAAAGTTCTGGGTTTGAATCCCGGTGGGGTCCCCTCTTGGTTGGAATTTATTCTGGTAACTCATTTCCTGGATCTTATTTTGCATAAGACCTATTGATTAAACAGAATTCCACTCTCCCCATGGTTAATTTGGATTTTAAGCTTCGGTCCCATTACAGATCTTATTGTCATTCACCGTCAGTTTAAGAAAAAAGTGTAGGGTGAAAACCGACGTTGTCCCAAGCCATTTCCTGTCCATTGCATCACAGGTTCCCACCTCCAAGGCCCCCCCCCCCCCCCTATGTGCCTATTCGGTGTTATCCCGTTTGCATTGTTAATTGCAATAAACGATAATACTCTAAACACTAGTAAAGGAATAGGAGGACTTTAGAACCCAAAAATTTCAATGCCATTTTTTAACATGTCTAATCAAGTTTAGAAATCCAATGTTTATACAAATTATTTGTCCTAACTGACTTTCTATTATTTTTAGTCGAACTGAAATGCTGGCATGGAAGTGGCCTCAGAATCCTTAATAAATTGTATTTAGAAAAGGTAAGTTTTTCTTGATTCCTTTTCATGTGCATATGTTCTTGTAGTTTACTGATACACTCGCGTAGTTATTTGATCATCGTGAAGTTATCTGTTGAGAATTCTTTATCTGCTAAAACAGTTTTCTGTTATTGGGCCTAAGCATACCATTTGTGTTGTCTGCAAAGCAAACAGCAGGATTGCTTTAGGTAGTGTGTTTGTGGGGTCAAAGGGTATCAAGGAATCATTAAGCGGTCATGGCCCCCAAATTGCGACGTCATGTGACATTTTGCCCTATTCACAACCATGATGGGCAGATTACAACATGCGTGCCGAGAACACTGTATTTTGTTTTAATATTTTTGTGGGTTTTGCAATTTCAAGTAGCCAGTGGAACATCTGTTTGTTTTTTGCTGCCCCAGTCGTTTAAAATTTCGCTTCCAAAGCAAAATCCCCCGTACCTTGTCAATTAAAACAAGTTACACTCATCGCTTTCAGCAAGCCTTTTCTGATTCATAGATTTGTTGTCATGGTGTTTTCATGTTCCGATGCGCTCGAATTCTTGGGCCATTCTTCGGGAAGTCACACACGTGCGCGAACTTTATTTTCCCCCATGACCAAAAATCCTATCTGCAAAAGTGGAAAACATTTAGGGGAAACTGTTTCGTGGTCTCGTGTTTATCAAGCTTACCTCTGTATCAAAGGGTCCTTTGGGTCGAATCTCAGTGGGACCACTTGCTGGATTAATTCGAGAACTCCATTTGGGATTTGGTTTGTAATAAATATTGATTAAACCCTGAATGCCACTTTCTCTCCATGGTTCATTTGAAATGGGCAATGAACCATGAAAGCTTGCACTAACCCTCTGGTGTGTGTTTCGTGTAGTGTGTTTTGAATGTTGCAATATCGCGCTGTTTAAGCTGCTGCCTCAAAGTTGAATTGTTTCTGTCTAGTAATTATTACGTTGCGTTGTAAAGTCTCTAGCAATTTGGCCTTAGCCACGATTGAGATTAAAATAAACCTTGATTATTTATTATTATTATTATTTATTTTTTGTTTTAGTTTAGTCAAACCTAACCCACAATATAATTCTTCACTTTCCCAAGTAAGTTTGGTCACGTGTGGTGACTTCCTGAAGATTGCTCTCTTCAAAAGATTTTTGTGGCCTTATACAATCATTATTATGGAACAAACAGACCCAAGTAAATAATTTTGTTGTTTTCCAGGTTAACATCTATCAAGTCCCATCTTTTGTCGCAACAAAATAATCCTATACTGAACCAAACCTCACTCTGACATAGATCCACAGATTGGAAGTGTGTCGGAAGGCATTCCGATCGCATATATATCTTCCTTCACTGAAAAATCTTCTCACCAAGCCATCACCTCTAAGACTCCTTCTGCAGACAACTGTGACCAATCGAAATGAAGACATATTTTTAGAGGAGTCTTCGTGTGGTCTGGGCCTTGAGGATTTCCATTGGTTACCAGCCAAGTAACATAAGTTCCAAGTTTAATAGACTATTTGCGCAATCCACCGAAAATGCATCTCATTCGAAGCCCATTTCCATCCGGGAACTTTGACCAGAGGTCAATGTTTACAAAAAAATTTGTTGTTCGTGAATCGCGTCGCGACAGTGCCTAAATTACAATTACAAAGTACCTTTTCAAACGTAAGTTAATCTTACAAAAATTAGAAGAATATCTATGGAACAAAAAACAATCGAGGCAACTGGTGGTAAAATTCACGACAAAATGTGATATTTTCGATCGTTACTGTGCCCTACTTGTCACCTGACGGCGATTACACAACTATAGTGCAACGTCACAGAATAGCCGTAAATTTTTTGGTATTTTTCGTTGCTCCTAACCGTAGTTTTTTTAAGAGCCGACTGAGGCTGGTAAATAAGTTTCCCCCCGGATGAATGGACACCGAATGAGATGCATTTTCGGGATTGCGCAAATATCTATTGTAAGCCAATTCAAAAAAAAAAATGTGATTACCAACTAGTGTTCATGGTTATTACTTAATACACCCGGCGATGACACCAAGAACTCCCAAAATTTGGACATCGTCTTTGGTTTTTAATAATGCATAATACAAAATCATTGATGGATAATTCTGATATTTTTTTTATAAAGTTGATCGAGCCTGATTCTTTTAACCAAATAATTCCAAAGTTGGGACAAACTCAACTTATCTGTAAAGGTTTCTTTTGGATTTTTATGTAGGATACACGTGGATGAGGTCATATATTGAGTCTTAAGAGAGTGGATGTCACGGAGACAAAAATTGAAGAGTGACCCCACTCTAGAATATATTTAAAGACACTATCAGTGATATGCTCGAAAGAAGTCAAAATATTTTAAATTTGCAGAATAGCTTAAAAGTGAAGATAAGGCTGTAGAATTCCCCCCCACAAGTGCTTTTATCCAAGCAAAAATTGACAGAAAAAGGAAGAAAACAGCAATGTCCAAAGATATGAACCCCCATCAATTACGTGTTTTTGGTAAGTGTCCGTTCTGACAATAAGGACTAAAATATCCTGACTTTTGTCCTTATTAGGTTGCTTTGGTCCTATAATTTGTGGGGTATGTTTAGGATAACCTAAACTTGTGTACAAAATGCAAAAATCAAAATCTGATTTTTGATGAATTTTTTCGAATTTTTCTGGTTTGAGCAAATCACTGATAGTGCCTTTAAATAGTATCATATAAAGATCAACAATTCTTACCCCCCCGTTAAGTACACAGAAAATTCAATGTATTATTAACAAAATCACTGATAGTGGCCTTTAAATAGTATAAATATAGATCAATATACCAGAAAATTCAATTTAGTTATTAACCCCAATCAGCTTTGTAACTAAGGATATAGGTTATCTAGACTACAGAGATCTTCAATCATTTTATGCCCTCCTCTGTTGTGCCTGCGTCAGGTCCTGTGATGTTCTTGGACAAAACACTTGTTCGTAGGAGTCAATATGGGTTTCTACGCTTCTTGAGTTGCTCTTTGGTGCTGGGGTGGGCGACGACCTCGGCGTAGCATTGCGGCTGCAACCTCAAAGTTTGTCTTGTTATCACTACTGGGTTGTGGTGATTGTTACATGTAGCCCGCAGGTGTTGCGGAGGGTTGGAAAGCGTCCGGAGTGATTCTTCTTGCTCCCAGTCATCAGTATCCATGGGCTTTCAGGTTTTGCAGATACTCCAACTGCTCCTTTGACTGATAAATCCAGCTTGCAGCTGAGCCTGACGTGATGATCACCAGCACGGAAACTTAACAACAACGTGTACTTTGTTGCGTCCCACAACTCGGCACATCATCAATTCTTCTTGTGCAAATTACTTCTGGAATGTTCTTCCATTTCTTTCTGGCAAATGGTAGAAACCCAACACGTACCAGTAGTTGCAAACAACTTACGGCCACTTCCAAGGCCATGCAGTGGCTCATATGGTAATGTCTGAATAGAGCTCGGTCCTTTGTTCTCGTCATAGAACTCAAATCTGGCATTGCCACTATCACATAGTGATTGTTTTATCTGACTTAATTCGCCAACAGAAGTTACTTTGGATGTAACAGAACAGTTCCTGGTTTGAATGCTTATCAATGCGCTCTGATTGCAATCGTTTCTGTCATCATTCCAGAATTGGGCAAAACTGTTCCCCTGACCGCAAACCCAGATAACGATGCCAGTCAGTGGTGGCACAGGGGGTGCCAAAGAAACTTCTTTCTTGTCCCTCCATCCCCCTCCCTCCCCCGGCCGGAAGAAAAATGATAGATTTTTTTGGCAAGAATCAGTGATTTGGCCAAAAATCATCAAATTTTGGGGTCAAAATATCAGCGATTTTGGGCCAAAATTGATTTAAAATCAAAAAAACAAAAAATTCTGATATTTTGCCCGCCCAATTTTCCCTTTTCCCAAAAAATTTCACTTTCCTCTCTTCTCCGTTTGGGCCACTCCCCCTGAAAATGAATTCTGGTACCCGCCATTTGATGCTAGAACCCAGAGTTACGATGTCTTGACCAACCACATGGGTTTTCTCTGATGGATGTGGATTTCGTAACCATAAAAGTTTTTTTCTTTAAAGTATTACTAAAGTTTCCTTTCAATGTATGAGTTGAATCCTCACCAACAACTGACGTTCACTGTAAGATGTTAATCACCACGCAAAGTTCCAATCAACCCCCAGTACTAAATTCTAGACTTGTTTCCTTCCGTGATTTGTTTCATACATTATCTTGGCTGATATTTACAATTATAGCAATCATTTGCGCTCTGATAAATTACAGACTGTAATTCTCATAAGTCAAATCATGTGCTGCAATTAAACAAAAAATTCTTTGTTCCCTTTTCTTTCCTTTAGTGCTAGCCACGAATTATTCAGGACTTGAGGTAGGCATAAAAAGTCATGTTGAAAGAAAAACATGCGTGTTCTTCATTATCATAACTGGTACGTTTCTAAAAGAATAGCGTGTTTGTTTCCCTTTGTTTACTAAATTCCTAAGCAGTCCTGTTTTCACTTCTACAGTTAACTGCTTCTGGTTTTTATAGAATTTTATTATAAAATCACTTACATTTTCATATCTTCAATTTTCTGAATTGACTATGATCAGCAGAGCATAACAAATTTGTTGTTTGGCATAACGGACGGTTTGGTTTTTTTTTTTTTTTTTTTGGTGGGGTATGGTGTGTCTGAAAGTTATTGAGGGGTGTGTGTGCGTGGTGGGTGTGTGTGTAAGGGGAATAACAAACAGTTTTCAGTCACAACCAAAAGAATATAAACACCAACATAGATGTAAAGTTTCAACCCATTTATTTCTTTATTTCCTACAATCCATGAAAACGTTGTCAACATCATCCCGTTTGGCTCTAACAAACACGAGTAGCTCATACATCATTTTTCGTAGAAAACTCCCTGCATATCTAAGTCGGCCCCACAGCCACGCGCGGCTGGGAAATGGTGTTCATTTTGTATTTGGAGGTGTTTCTAGACTGTATTTTTCACTGACACTACGATGTGCCGGACACGATTAATTAAAAAACGTGCCCAAAGTGTTCCCCCGGGGGTCCCGGGGAGGGTTGGGGGGGGAAAATCCTAACTTTGGTATACATTGATTGACCGATTGTGTATTTTTGTGTTCTATTAATAGGTTTTAGGGACGTGCTCAATTGATTGAGATAACTTTCAAAATCCTAAATTGCTGCCCGTGCTCAAATTCCAAAATTGGCTGCCGAAAAAGTGAATTTTATCACGTTTTTACACTGATCAATATTTTGCATTTCTGGAGCCCATAACAATGTTGTCGGCATTACAGGTATTAAAATGAGCTTTCGAAATCCAAATGGCTGCCACTTGACAAAATGTCAAAATTCAAAATGGCTGCCATTCCGCTAAATTTGGTACCTGACCTTCAAAAAAAGGATGCTATTACATTTTGATTTAATTTAGCTATTGGGGTTTTTTATGTGCCTGTTTATATATATTTGGTTTGCCACTAAAAGGGGGTTTTTACTACAACTGTTGGAAATTCAAGATTGCTTCTGTTGTTTTCAAAAATGTCAAAAGAAATGGCTGCTATCTGTTGACTTTAATAGATTGTCTTAAAGAATGAATTTCCATTACGTTTGGTTTATTTTTTGTGTATCCGATATGTTTTTGGCAAGAAAACGTGATTTAAAATACTTTCAAAAATTAAAAAACGGCTGTCATAATGTCAAATTGTCCTAATATCCATCAAACAGTTTGAATGACATTCGATTTAGAGGCTTAACCACATTTTGTTTTTTGTGTCTTTGCAGTGTGGCATTACGGGGGACGAAAACACTCTATTTTCCTGGCAAGCTGTCATATGCCAAAAGTTTAAATACTGGGTGTCTCAAAAAAAGGAACCCTCAAAGCGTCCTCCATTTCACATGAAGAGAAAAAGTAAACCATACAAATACCCATCTGAAAAAGTGCATTTCATAAGGTTTCCGACAACAACCGAAAAAAATCTTTGCAAAGGATACATATTGACAGAGTGATGGCGTTGAAATTTGTACCACTTTCTCATTTTTCCACGGATTGTTACTGTTTTAAGCTTGTCTTTAGACAATACCCATTCTCCAAGCACATTCTTTTGTTTATGGTTCTTTTGTTTTTGAGACCAATGTGAGTTCTGATATTGGAAATTTAGTTTTCAATTATTAGAAATTTCCAAAATGTTTCCTCAATTCTTTTTACTACTGCGCTGCTCTGCCTCCACTTGACTGCCTTTAAGACCATGAAGACTGATGGAGGCTTGCGCTCGCTTTACATTTCAATAATCGACTTCTAATCATTTTTTGTCCGTCGGATGCTTCAAAGGCAGCGGTCACCTATTGCGAAGTTCTGACAAGTTTGCTGTGGTTCCTTTCATGCATTTCACTCTTTAATGTCCCAATAGGGCGAAGTCAGCGAATTCAATCTGGGGCATCTTCGTCAACAGAAACCCGGTGCCTTTGCAAGCATCCGACGGACTAGAATGATTAGAAGTCCATATAGAAGTGGAAAAGAGAATGCGAGCCCTGCACTCCGTCTTAGAGGCAGCCAAGTGGAGACAGGGCAGCGCAGTAAAGAAAATGAGGTACGATCTTGGAACTTCTAATAATTGGAATAATTTCATATAGACTGTCCTTTGGTGTCGCAAACAACAAAAGAACCTAAACCAAAGAATGAGTGTTTGGAGACTGCGCATTGTCTAAAAAGTAAAAATCCACGGATAAAATGAAAAAGTGGACAAATTTTCAACGGCCATAACTCAGAATATGTGTTTTTTGTAATGATTTTTTTTTCGGTGCGAAACCTAACGAAATAACCTTTTCAGATATGTATTAATTCTATGGTTTACTCTTTGTCTCGTCCGTGAAATCAACGGGCGCTTTGAGGCTTCTCTTTTTTTGGGACGTCCGGTATTACTTGTACTGCCAAAAATAATTTGTGGTTTATTTATAAAATTCAAAAAACAAAAAAACTAAAATAATTATATACTACTTTTATACTAAGACCATGCCCCATATTTTTACTTTATAAAGTAGGTTTTAGGAATGTGGTTCCTTCTGATCCTCGTGCTTTCTTCACTGAACGACCAGGCATCGTCTCCTGAGTCCTCGTCTAAGTCATCAATTAGTTCATGCCCCGCCCCACTTATAATAGTATGCCAGCTGATTTCTGCGTATTGACAGCAGGTGGGCGGCCCGCCCCCTGCACACCCACCCCCCCTTGGCGTCCGCCCCCTGATCGACAGACGTAGATTGCGTCAGTGATGCCATCAGCTGTTGGCATATGAGCCGCTCATCGTCACTTGGCAGAGCTGCACCTCGTACCAAATCGCGAAAGGATGTCGTCGACCCTCTTAATCTCTTCCAGCCATGCATACTTGAGTGGTTCTAGGTCTATGAACGATCATCTAGGCCGTGTGTCATTCTGTGAATGACTAAATCATCACGCGTTAGTATTTGGACCCCTTAGACTTTCTGTCCGGAAGGAGTCTCTTCTGGAGGGAGTGACTTGCAAGTTTGCCGGATCTACTAGTTATCATGGCATGCAACGCTAATACGGTACTTTTTGGTTGCAAACGACACGACTCCTTTTTCATTCTCCTCTTTCTATACCATTACGAGAATCATCTATACTCTAGGCAATGAACTGCATCTTCAAGAGCATAAATTATGTATCATAATGTAAGGCTTGTTTCAGCAGCATCTTAAAGAAACTTAATGCCAAGCTCTTTCTTGCCTTTCACGTGCTATCCGGAAGTATTTTTACTCTGCCCTTCTTTGGATGGTAGAAGTCGGGATGTTTCAAGAAATGCAAGTCAATGCAGCCAGTGCCATTCCTCTGATATAATTTACAGTCTCCTCAAGCGATAAGTCAAGTGACAGATTTCGCCTTCGTGTAGTATACAACAGACCACGAAGACTTCCGATGAGAGTTAGCTAGCCCTGCTACGAGTGTCCGACAAGATGGCAAGTTTACCTCCCTCTAGGGACTCCTCCGGACAGAATTCTATGGGTGTCATATACAACGTGTAAATTTTGTTATTCACGGAATCGACCCCCGCCTAATGGATCCTACATCTAGCTAGAACCACACCAAGTATGGCCTTGAGAGATTTTTTTTTTTTGGGGGGGAAAAGACGGGTTGACGACATCCTTTCATCCATTTGGGTACAGGTACAACTTTGCCAAATGACGATGAGCTGGCTCATATCCAAATAGCTTCGCTCACTGACTCAATCTACGTCTGTCAATACGCGAAATCTGCTGCGTACTAGATAAGTGGGCATGAACTGCATTATGACTTAGACGAGGATCAGGATACTGGTCGTCTAGTGAAAGCTCAGATGATGTGATGAACCACATTCCTAAAACTTACATGAACTTAATTTTTTAAAGTGAGCAAGTATGAACATTGGTCTTAGCATAAAGGTCTATAATTTGTATCATTGATATGGTGAATGATACCTTACGCTACATATTTAATGCACTCTACATGTATGAATTATTCTCACGATATTTGAAACAACTTATTTTTTGACAGTATATTTTTGGGCATATGCACATCTTTGCCCGGGAAAATAGAACGCGTTTTTCGTCAGCTGTAATGCCAAACTGCCAAAGACACAAAAAACCACATGTGGATAACCTCTAAAACCGTTTTGGTGATATTATGACAGTTTGACATATAACAGCCGTTTTTAAGTTTTGAAGTTGTTTAACCTTGTCCACCAAGGTTTTCTACTACATTCACATCCAAGGGCCCAAATTTTTCGTATTAGGGAAAACATCATCTTATTTGGTATCAGTGTGTACCTACAACAACAAATATCTTTCTTCAATACAGGACAAATACATCAGTTTTAACATATTACTCATAGTGACGTTATTAGACTTGAGAGCTTATTTTTTTTTTTGTTTTTTTTTTTTTTTAAATTAACATATGTGTAAGTAAATCTCCACACTCAAAGGTTTTTCTACCATTTTTGCCATTTCATGCAAGCAAAATTGTTATTATTTTGGCATGAATGGGTGTTAAAGTAAGCATACACATGTTATTAATCTAAAAAGGAAACAAAATATATTGTCAGTATTTTGCTTACAAGTGACATCATACGTACAAAAGTACCATTTTATGGCATTTTACACATTAAATATAGAAAGGTGGCAACCACACCCCTACCTTCCGACTTCGACGGGAAACCCTGACTCCGTGACAGGTGGTACCCTCCATTTTTCGCTAAATGACCGCAAAGGATGAACTTACAATTACTAATACCTAGATATATATCGTTTTGTGCGACCGGGAATATCCGTTAGGGGGTGGTACCCCCCCCCCCCCCCCCCCCCCGGTCGGAGAGGGTTTAAACCACGTGTTTCTTGCCAAACATACCGAGATACACACAAATATATACCAAATTATGGAATTCATTCTTTAAAACAATCTGTAAAAGTCAACAGATAACCAAACCCAGGGCCACTTCGAATTTTGACATTTTTTAAAAATAGACGCCTCTTGGATTTCCAAACTTTATTATAAAACCCCTTGTAGTGCCAAACCAAATATGTAATAAACAAGCACAACTATACATCAATGCATAAAAATACATAAAAATGTAATAGCATCCTTTTTGAAGGCCATTTACAAATTCAGCACATGCAGCCATTTAGAATTTTGACATTTTTTGTCAAGTGGCCAGCCATTTTGGATTTCGAAAGGCCAATTTAATGACTTTGTAAATGCCCGACAATATTATATTGGCACTCAGAAATGCAAATATTGGTCAAGATGTACAAAACGTGATAAATTCACTTTTTTTCCTGCAGCCATTTTGAAATTTGAGTCAGAGGGGGCAGCCGTTTGGCCATTTTTGAAAGTACTCATCAATTTAGCAACGTCCAAAACCTATTAAATAAAAACCAAAAATACCACATCCGGTCAATGTATACCAAAGTTAGTATTTTTCCTCCCACCCCCTCCCCCCGGGACCCCGGGGGGACCCACTTTGGCACGTTTTTTAATTAATCGGCCGGCACCATCGTGTCAGTGGAAAAATGCAGTCAGAAACACCCTCCAAATACAAATGGAACACCATTTCCCAGCTGCGCGTGCTTGGGGGCCGACTATATCTCTTGCAACAGTTTCCATGGACAAATTAGGGTTGATCTTGTCTCAACACCCAAAATAGAGCTGTGGGAGTACCGCATTTCCCCTGAATTTCAACAAAAATGCATGCGAGCCACATTCAATCCAGGTCGATACTGGGGCGCGCATTTTTCAACATTGAATGCAAATTCCCTTTTCGATGTAGGGAACCACATAGAATGTGTGCGCATAAGAGCAGGGCTGCGCCGTGGCGTATTTTTGGTGCGTGAAATAAAAAACCCCTATGAGTCTTCTTTTTTCCAAATCAAAAAAAGCATTCACGTTTTAACATTCATTTTTTTTTTTTTAATTTTTTAGTTTTGTTAAAAAAAAACCACTGCACTGGTGGAAAAAATATTGGGTCGGTCAAATGTTGTTTTTTTAGAAATTTAAAAAAAAATGTCGCAGTTTTCAGGGTTCGGTCAGGTTCCCTAACAAGCAATTTTTTTATGCCTTATTAGTGTCGTGATGGATCCAAGTTCACCGTTCATACTTGGTATACCTAATACATAGGCTTAATTTCGTATATGCTCCTTTAGGAAATTAGAAATGTTGCAATTTTTGTATCAACGAAGACAGTTCTCAGCTTAACTTAAAATCCGTTCATATGGGAGATTTTTTGAAGAAAGCTTTACACCAGTGCAAAAATCAGCATTTACATTTTGGGACACCTGTTATTTGAAATTTTCTCATTGCAACTTTAAATCATGCAAAAGGGTGTCTCTTTTCTGGATCCAAGTTTAACAGCGTTTATGAGAGATCATTGAAGGTGAAACGTATATTTTTTGTGTACACTAATTTGGCTTTACAGATACTTATCCTTGTTAAATGAACTATCACTGCAGACCATATCAACAACACACTCCTAGATACTACAACCATTGCAGGAACCCATTGGGACTCTGAATTAATTCTTTTGGAGGACTGGACTGTCTGGTCACTGTAACCGTTCGAATATGAAACGAATAAATACGGTTTAAATACACACGATATTACACATTCGAGACAGAAATGTAGCGAGGATAAATTAAGTTTATATCGGAAAATTGTGTTGCATAATGTTTGCAGACTTACCAAAGTATTTCCGTGTAAACAGAATCCTTCCCAAAAGCTCCCGCTCCAAAATCGATCAACTTAAAATCTCTTGTTTTCATGTTGAGAAGAATGTTCTCATCTTTCAAATCAAGATGCAATATCAACTTCCATAACACCTCTTTGTCGTCTCAACTATTGCCTAAAGAAATGCCGCCATTTCTGTTCATCCAAGGGACTTTCTCCAAGATTAATCAAAAAGATAGATTCCATTTTCCAGTCTTTCCATTATACTGGTAATATTGAATTGAAGTTTTCGTGTAGTAAAGTATTTGAATACATCCATCAACACCATCGAGCCTTTTTCGGAAGTATCACCTTCTTTTGGAATCTTGCTACATTATCATGAAAGTGGATAACGAAGGAAATACTAATTACTAAAGCCAATATTAGCACCATTTTTTTGAAGAGCGCCCCCATTTTTTAAAAAAATTTGAGATTTTTACACGATTGCATTGGTAAATGGCTGCTGGTCTATACCTGTGAATGGTTAACGTCTAACAATGTCGAGGTGTCGCAAACGAGGAATTTTGTAACTAGAATAATTAATATCGGGATCCCCGATCATAAATTCAACGGCTGCTGGAAACAGTGGCCTTCCAATATGAAATAGCCGGGAAATAGCGCTATGTACGTATTACGTTAATTTATTAGTTGTTTTCTTGGTTCAGGCAAAAATTAAAGTTAGAGGTCATTTACTTGAGGTGGCACTATTTCATCATGGGACGGACATTAAACTAGCATTTCCAGCTCTACCGTTAAAGGTAATGGACTGCTTTTTCAAACCTAATTATAATACACCAAAAAATGGTTTATCATATAAGAGTATTGGTATCAATGTAAGATCTGCATAAAGCAGTAATTGAGAAGAGAAAACTGTATATTGATAAAAAATTGGGCATAATATCATGTTTTTGGAAAGCTTTCCAAAGGAATGCCAAAACGAAAGTGATTATCGCGCCTGCGCGATGACCACGGGAAGTGACGTATCCCCGATAGGAACAAATACGCGATACGCGGAACGCGTGATGATCGTCATAGTGGAAGGACGTTCGCGTGGCGGGCCCAGTTTTCGGAACGTTTACAACCAGTTGACTGTCTGAGCGGTACGTTGTTGTTGTATCATAGGCATAATTTTATTGATTTGGTGTGACTTAAAATTTACTATAATAATGCGCGTAATGTCGCGGGTGCACCAGCGGCGATGGTACAGAACAAGGAGAATCAGAACAGAATAGCTTTATTCAAGTTTCCAGACAAAGAAGAACAACCAGAAACCAACGCGGAGAGATATCTGGCGTGTGCGGTGCGGTTAGCCAGTGTGAGCTTGGTTGACAACTGTTACTATGAGTCATTACGGGGTCAATCCAACTCCAGCATCTGCATACGCATTCGCGAAAACAGGAGAAGGCACTGTCAGATTGGGTATATGTATCTTTGAAATTAACACTTTCACGGATGTTCACTTTTAAAAATCTGTGTTGCGATAGGATCCGGTATGTTGAGGTAAGGAAAATGGTAAGAAATTAAGAAAGTCTACTCAGCCGTGTCCATGGCCTTAAGTACAATCTAGGATCCCCAATTCTAATTACAAAAATCGCTCATTTGTGATAAAGACGCATTTTGGAGAATTCTCGTTCGCAGGGTAGTTTCCTAGACAATACCAAAAAGCTGTGCAACAATATCAAATTTTGAAAATTGGGGCGCTCTTCAAAAAAGGTGATAAATATTAGTTAAACATATCAGCTATCTATGATCTAGTCCATAGAAAATGTGGAAAATATAAAAATAAACAAGAAAGATAACAATTGCAATAAGCAGCGAGGTCTAGCGCCCTTAACCATTCCTGTGAATCGTTTTGCTGCGACAATGGTGATTGCAACCGTCCAAGTGAAAAAAGATTAATATTTTTACGGCGCAAAGAGTATCATAGCTAAAAAAATAAAAACGAGAGAAAGCAAAGTATTGTTCACAAATTAAATGATATCTTGAGCAAAGAATGTTAGGCCTAAACTTACGAATTATGAAGGGACACTTACAATTGTATCTGATTTCCATAATTGTTGGCACGGCATCCAGACCACTGCCACACTATGTTTATTGACATTTACATTGGCATAATTGCCAGATTTTCTTACAACTGCAACTTGTCATTATTACAAATGGCTATTGAATTTTCTTCAGAGTGTCAAAACACGATGCCATCTTTTATTTCCCAGCCATAAAATCATAAAATGTTATATTGGGAAAATGTCAGTGCATTCCCCAGAGAGTAATCGCCCCCCAACATGAAAGTTGCTGTATGATGGTAAGAATGAGTCTTCAAAAATTCGTCCTTCCAAGTGGGCTTACGTATCTATCCAAGAACTTGCGAGATTAGCGAATTTATCTTAACCATTTATACTGTGAACATATTTGAAGGTAAAAGGTTCATAAAGGTTCAATTATGTCTAATAACTTTTTTTCTTGCTTATTTGATTCCTTTAAATTATCCTCCGCCCTTTCTTTTTGATTTTTCTTTCATCTTGATGTTATATGCTAGTTATTCTGAGATCACATGTCCAACGCGTTGACAACCATTTATTTTTCTGCACAGTTGCGCCATACCAATACCCCCTTACGATTTCTGTTGGTAAAGTTACATTTCCATCCTAGCTCTGTTCCGTCTAACAATGCTTTGCATGTACCAGTCTGCTACATCTGAGTAATCATGCGTATACATCACTTGGCCATGTTACCCGCGCTCAAACTTGTGAGCTGTTATATTCTGAAGTTTACGGGGCCATTCCTATGTACTTTGGTTCTCTTTACAAAAGCCTTGTCAGCAATTCCATGTGATTGACTAGTAAGGGCTTTCTTTCTCTGACATACTCCTTCCTTTATCACCTTTACCCCTATGCTTGGCATTGTACACACATTTAGTTTTCTGTTTTGGTGGGTGGGCTGCCAGACCACTAGCAATCTCTGTCCATGTGTGTGTGTGCCTTTATGTATGGGTGTGGGGGATATGCGTGTGTGTGTGTCCATTAAAATTGTTTTTAGTCTTCCGCCTCAACAGGTCGGGAGACTATTAAGTTTTACTCCTGTCCGTCAGACGTCCCGTCCTCAGAACTTGGTTTTCCGTGTTCAAAATTAAACCTTTTTTTTAAAAATTCAACCACCTCAATTGAAATTGAAAGTTAAATTGGAACCACAACTTGTTTCATATGCAACATGGGATCCGTATATGTTGATAGGTCAAAGGTCACCAATGCTAAGGTCAAAATTCTTGTAAGGTCCGAGTTGAAATAGGCGGCACCCCTCATTTTTATATATCTTTGAATATACGAGCCGCGCAAGCACGTGAACCATGGAATTCTTTTTTTTCTATGACCCCCAAGTCGCATCACTGGCTAAGAATGAAGGGCGCAGCTTGTTTCATCATTGCACGCGATAAACAAGGCGCGGATTCCAGGAGGGGGAGGAGTGGGCGCGCCGCCCCCTGGTAATTCTGCCAAATCTTGCAAATTCAGCCCTTTGGAAGCTTTTTGGACCGTTTCATTCAGCCTTTCAGCCCCCGGTAATTTTGACTTTTTTCAAATCCGGATATCCGCCACTGATAAACCCCAAAGTTATATGACCAGTGTCTATAACTTTGTAATCTGTGGAGAGGTTAAATAGAGGGCCGTAGAACAATTTCACCTGAAAACTCAGGGTGTTTGGCATTTGGAAATTGCTCTTGGTTTTGAAGAGGTGTGACTACTCTCTCTTTAAAATGTTGTTAAAAGTCCACATTGTCAATACTATTTGTGCCAACATGAAGGACAATGATGTCTGGTTGGGATGCAGAAAACAATTCTCACTTAAAATAAAATTGTCCAGTTTCGATGGTGTATTCTGTTTTTGGCAGAAGACTTGGTTGTAGATACATGCCTCTTCAACCCCTCCCCCCAGGTTTTTTTTATGGCATCCCCAATAAAAACACACTCCAGCCTGGCTCTCCCAGCCAGTGCGGGGCCTGTAATTTAAGGAGAAAATAAACACCATGGAATTACATTCAGCCGCGGTTAATTGTGCCGGGGAGACAATATACCAATATCATCTCACGAATATCGTCTTGCAGCAAACCAACATAGCACTTCCATGGTTCAGAAAACATATACCCTTTTCTTGCACTTTCTTCATGGAACATTGATGCTCCAGGGACAAATCCATTTTTTTTTTTTTTGCTTGCCACCAATGGCTTAATCATAGAGCGGCATTCCACGGTAAATGAATGAACCCAGATTCCGTTATAGCTTGGTAGGCCTAATAGATTTTGACTTTATACGCAAAGCCACTTGACTATCAGTGGGTGGCCAACGCATTGTTGATTACATTTCATTTTGTTGAATTTGACTACCAAAATATTCGTTGAAAGGAGTTGGATTGGGCACATCTTTTCAAACTGGTGGCCCCTGTTTCACCATTTTCTTTCCTCCATTTCTTGAGTTCACTCAGTGGAAATGTTCCGTATTTTTCCCTTATTAATTCAATTCGGATTTTTGAGTCTCTTGATATGCAATTTCAGCTCCCTCATTTAGATTTCTTCTACTTTCATTTTGTTTTCAGTTCTGAGGGAGTCATGCGCTATTTGGTTTAACAAGATGACAATACCACTTGGTGTTGTCATCCCTCTGTTTACTTTGTCTCTTGTGTCGGCTCTCTCGTACCTTATCACTGGGCCGCGGTATTAGCTTACATACGCGAACGGACAACCTGAATGATTAAAAGTTTTTGCACAAACGCATCGACTTGTATGGTTACTTTGTAGTCGGCAACCTTTGTCCTCCTCCAATCAGCCGTGCCTTTGTTTGCCAAAGTGGAGCTAAACGAAGTTTTTGCATCAAATCACCATTTCCTTCAAACTGTGTAGTCTTTCAATGACTTCAACAAAATCTGTACTTCACAGTACATTATAACACTGTATTTACATGTTTGTAACAAGGGTGACTTGACGGAATTACCTTGTCGTGAACCATTATACATGGGGTTAAGTCTGAATTGACAGAGAGGGTAGCTAACCTTGACTGACTGCACTTTTAAAGGTTTAACTGATTTGTACTAGTCTGAACAATGTCCCATAATCATAGCAGGTCACATATTCATAGCAGTCATCCACATCCTTGTTCTATTTATCTTGTTTCGGTTTTGTAAGTCCATGGGGTTCACATAATAATCGTTTGGTTCATGAGCCTCTGGTCACTACCTCCTACACCCAGAAAGTTATTCTTCTGCTGAAAGCCTCGTATCCTTGCTTTGCCTGTGACATTGGCTTTGTAACTTAGATCAAGATGTGCCAATTCAAAGTATCATGATATTCACGAGAGGGGCTTGTCAAAGTTCCCTCTACAAATCCACACATGATTTCGGAACTGAGAGCGGCATGTTGAGCATAATTGTGATCGGAAGAAACTATTTTAGCTGGGGTCTTTGCAGTAAACTGCCTTGCAGACTTTACTGCTGGCGTTTGCCCAGGAGCTGATCTTTTAGTACGGTGTTTAGAAGACCACATTTTTTGGATTCCCTCTTTTGCATTTGCCCATAGTTCTAAAGACAAAAAAAAATTAGAAAACTCAATGTTAACTTTCATATCAAACATTAACCAACTATTTAACAGACGGCAAATTAAGGGTTATAAATGACACTTATCGATTTTCGAAGGCCATTACATATTAACAATAGTAATTTTATCTTTCGATTTGTAATGCGAATTGATTCACAAAATAATTTGTGTTTGTTATCAATTGGTAATGTCAAAATCACACCAAATTTCTACAGGCGACAAAAAAAAATTTCAGACAAGGCATTTTTTTTCCTACAATAGCACAAAAATCTGAAAAACTCTAATAAATTTTCGTAAAAAATGTTTACCCACAATATTAATTTTTTACATGATTTTGACAAATTATAAAATTACTTATCAAAATAAGCCGGTGGCTAATTTAATATTAAAAAACATTACCTGTACAGAAAAAAGATACATTGTGTACCATTCTTGTGGTTACTTTACTTCACATTTTTTGTGATGGTGCAAAATTTTGATTACTAAAGCAGGGTCTTTCATTATGGTGAAATAGCTTAACAAGGTCTTTTTGAACACCACACGCAAAGCACATGCGTGTAATAAGACGGCGTGAAAATATACATGCAAACACATTTCAGAACGCTTTGACTCCTGACTCATGAAGGTTCATGGAGTATAGTTATTAACTTTTGTACTTAGGCGAATATAATATATACTTTTAACCCTAACGCGGCCGAGAGGGAATGAGATGCAACGAAACCGTGGGAACCGGTCGGAAATGCTTTTCGTTGCCTCGGGCCGTCACACTATTTTCTGGTCGCGCAAGGGGTCATGACGCTCATTGGCTCTCGATTGCAGGCTGGGGGTCGGGGGTCTGAGAGGGTAACCGGAAAATGAACGCGATTTTTTCGGTGGTCACCTGGCCGTCTTCCCGAAATGACCGATGTTTTTCGTTGCATCTGGGCGTCTCCGTAAATGACGCGATGTTTTCGTTGCAATCTTGGCCGTTATTGACGGAAATGAATGCGATGCTTTTCACTGCAGTTCGGACGGTTTTGCCCGCAGAAGGCGCTGCATGCTTTTCATCAGGCGGGTGACACCTTGTACAAATGCCCATAGACATTTCGATTCGATGGTGATAGCGCCCACCATTTTCGATAAGCTAGTGGTTAATTATGCATAAGCGTATTCATGACGTAAACCGGAGCAGGACGTAGCATAATACGCCACCACGACTATGATGTAGCGTAATTAGCAACCACATCCGACTGCGAAGTATAAGCTAACAAATTTCATTCAGATCAGTGTGCAGTACGCATCATTATTTATTTATTTATATTTATTTATTTACCCATGTTTTCTATTGCATTTTCACGCGATGTTTCTCGTTGCAGATCTGGACGTCTTTCCGGTAAATTGCGTCGATGTTTTTTCGTTCATCTGGCCGTCTTCCGAATGACGCGATGGTTTTTTTTCTTTGCAATTTGGGCCGTCTTCCGGGAAATGGCGCGATGTGTTTCCTTGCATCTGGGCTATTAAGTTACTCCTGTCCGCCAGACGTCCGTCCATCAGAAATTGGTTTCCGTGTTTCCAAAATTACCCTTTTTTTTAAAATTCACCTCAATTGAAAATTGAAGTTAAATTGGAACCAAGCTTTTGTCATAGGTGGCAACATGGGATCCTGTATATGTTGATGAGGTCAAGGTCCATGCTAAGGTCAAAGTTCTTGTAAGGTCGAGTTGAAATAGGCTGGCAGCCCTCAGCTTATATTCTTTGAATATAGCGAGCGCGCACGCACGTGAACCATGGAATTCTTTTTTTTCTCTGACACCAAAGTCGGCATCACTGGCTAAGAATGAATGGCCAGCTGTTCATCATTGCAGCGTAACCCGGCGCGGATCCAGGGAGGGGAGGAGGGGGCGTCGCGCCTCCCGGTAATTCTCAAAATCTTGTCAAAAATCACCCATTTTGGAAGCTTTTTACAATTTCAGCCTTTCCGCCCCCCGGTAATTTTGAGACGTTTTCAAACCTGGATCCGCCCCTGATAAACGCCCAAAGTTATATGACCAGTGCTATAACTTTGTAAAGTCTGTGAAAGGTAAATAGAGGGCAGTAGAACACATTCACCTGAAATCTCAGGTGTTGGCATTTGGAATTTGCCTCTTAGGTTGTTTGAAAGAGTGTGAATACTCTCTTTAAAATTTGTTAAAAGTCCACTTTGTGCAATACTATTTGTGCCAACATGAAGGACTGGATGTCTGGTTGGGATGAAGAAAAATATCTCAACTTAAAATAAAATTGTCCAGTGATCGGATGGTGTATTCGGTTTTGCAGAAGACTTGGTTGTAGATACCATGCCTCTTCAACCCTCTCTCCAGGCTTTTTTTAATGGCATCCCCAAATAAACACACCTCCAGGCTCTGGCTTCAGGTCCCAGGCCTATTGGTGGGCCTGTAATTAAGGAGAAAAAACACCATGGATTACATTCAGCAGAAGGTTAAATTGATGCCGAGACGAATATACCAATATCATCTCCACTCATAGCGTCTGGCTGCAAACCAACTAGCACTCCACTGTTCGAAAACATCCCTTATTCTTGCACTCTTCATGGAAGAAAAAACATTTGGATGGCTCCAGGGACCAATCCAATTTTGCTTGCCACACAATGGCTATAATCATATAGCGGGCATTCACTTGGGTAAAATGAATGAACCAGAGTCCTTATCGCGGGTAGTCGCCTTATACATTTGACTTATATAAGCAAAGGCCCACTTGACTATCAGTGGGTGCCACCGCATTGTTGTATTTACATTTCAGTTTGTTGAAATTGACTACCAAAATATCCGTTGAAAGGAGTTTGGATCGGGGAACATCTTTTCAACAGCTGGTGTGCCCTGTTCCACCTTTCCCATTGTCTTTGAGATTCATCCTCATTGAGAACTGTTCCGTTAGTTTTCCTTATTAAGTTCAATTCTGATTTTGAGTCTCTTGATGTGCAGTACGCATCCATTATTGATTTTTTATTTATTTATTTATTTACCCAGTTTTATTGCACTTTCACGCGATGTTTCTCGTGCATCGGGGACGTCGTTCCGGTAAATGGCGCGATTGTTTTCGTTGAATTGGGCCGTCTTCCGGGTAAATAACGCGATGTTCCTTGTTGAATTTGGGCCGTCTTCCGGGGAAAATGGCGCGATGTGTTCGTTTGCTTGTGCATCTGGCCGTATGACTTCACGCTACTTATGCTTGTGCCGGGAAAACGGCCGAGATGCAATTCATGAAATCCGCCAAACTTTGGTTCGTTGCATCTGGGCTTAAAAATAAAATAGATTGACTTTCTGTGCATTTTTTCTTGGGCGTCGGCCGGCAAATCACGACCGGTCCATGGTTAGGGTTTTAAATAAAAGAAAATTTCATAGGTTACCATGCTTTGAGTTAGTGACTCATGCTTCTGATTTTCAAGGACTAGTTACTGTGTACCAGTACCAGCATATTATATGGCAGAATTTGTCATGCAAAAAAAATTCCAGCCAACTTTGGAATTTTTGCTTTTTTTAATTTTTCCCAGATTTTCAGATAAAAAGTGAACACAAATGTCTTGCCATTAAAAATGTTAAAAGCTAATTTGAAAAAACATTACAGAAAAGAATACAGGTATGCTGTATTACAATTCAGATTCTGAAATTTGTGCATACGATGTTGTCTATGCTTCGAAAAATATTTTTTTGTTAACTGGATTTGTGACTAGGCTAAAAAGGCCTTTTTTTCAGATCAAAAATTTCCACTTGTGAATGAAAAACATTCATATCAAACCTTTTTGTACGAATTGTACATTAAAAACATTGCAAATGGAAAGATACCTGTACCAGGTTGATGAGATTGACGTGGACTAAAGCAGAAATTTGTCATCAAAAAGGTTAATTTCAGCAACTTTTGATTTTTGCCCAAGTACACAGGTTTTCAGATAAAAAGTGAACACAAATGTCATGCCATAAGAGCTAAGAGCTTAATTGATTTTGATATTCAGTTCAGGGCAGTGAGTGACATGACCAAACAAAGAGGTCCATCAAGTATAGAAAAGGTACAATATGATACAGTTAATACATTGTTTAAAAAAATTTATAACATTAAATTCAGGGATTATAATTATATAGATTCTTTACAGTCTGATTAACACGCCAGTTGGGACAGGGATCGAAGACTTGATCGGCGGTGACTGCACATGAGCCATGGAAACCAATTTGGCAAGACTCCTCACACTGCGATTGATATAGAACAATGCGGGGGGCGCAAACTGCAGAAGCAAGCAACAATTACGCAGCACCGCAATGCGCAATTTAACCGTGGCGCCACGCTTTGTGGGGAGAGGGCGCGGAAAATGTAAAACAGAATACTTTCACGGCGGATAAACAAAAGCCGACTAATTTTTGCCGATTAGGTGATGAACAAAAAGTCCGCGATACCTATGCGCCGGACCTCCGCGCAGCTAGCCACCCACATGAGGCGAGCGTGTACCACTCACTGTCCAAATAATAATCTTAAAATCCTACTGTAATGATTATGTACAAAACTCAGGTACCAAGCATACAGCAGAAACATAAAATTATTTACTACGAACAATTAAATTTAATGCTATGGATATCCGTTGCGTATGAGTGTATCGCGTACGGTGCAAGCGCACCGACGGCATAACGAATTAGCTTGGATACGAATTCGATATATAATGCAATACGTGACTCGAAGGCGAGTCGTTAACAAAATGTACAACTGTAATGTAAATCAAATTCTGTTACACCCTTATAGTAATGAACATTTCATTATTATGTATAACTGTCAAAATTATTTAAATGAGGATAGGGCTGGTATCACGTAGCTCGTTGATTGGGAAAATTAGAAAGGAATTTTCATAACAGATGAAATTCATCCTCAACGTCGTTATATTACAAAGTTTTTTTTTTTTTTGAAAAACATAGTCTGAGGTTAGAAGGTTTAGAATCGATTTTGAAGCAGTCTTTCTCATCATTCAAGAGTGAGCGCTGATCCTAAGCCCTCGGTAACCTTGACTTCAAGTCTCGATTTTACAAATAGTATAATTTTAAAGACAAAAAATTGTTTTGAAGAGACAGTAAGAACGAAGTTTTGGTTGAAACATTAAGTATACAGGTTATCCAGAGATTGTTATAAACAGTTTTAAGATTACCTAACATATTATCTTTAAATTAAAAGTGTTAATAATTTGGTCTCTTTCCATACATCAATTCTTCGTGATATAGTTAAGGTTTTTTTTCAAACCAGATGACCATGACACATATACCTGTGCAATTTAGTTTTTCTATCGCTTAAGGCGTCGACTACAATGATTTATGGACGTTTTAAACAGAGTTTGTTTAAATTCCACCAATATTTTATCGATTAGATTAGCATAGATAGGAGCCGAGGAAAACTAACCAACTCCCCTCTTACTGCGTGGTCTTGTAGCTTTTTTGTTGTATCTAATATTAGCGTTACACCGTTAATATGTAATTGAATTACTTGGAAAGTTTAACACAGTATTTATTAGGTTAGAATCTTAAGATTTTTAGTAACAACGGAGCCCATATTACGCATCCATACCTTAAAAATAGGTTTAATAGAGCACCAAAATAATTCATACAACAAATAGTGAGGACCCATACACAATTATCTATGATTTTAAAGTAAGCCTTCATTGCCTTTCTTGAATAGTCTTAACATGCCTTGTTGATGATCCGGACGGAACGAAACCGAACCTAACTAGCAATATTCGTGGGTAATTGTCAAAGGGAAATTACATATGTTAAGTTATGATTGTCAGTGTGATGTCCACTTTTATTGAAAATCATGAACGTTAGATTTATCGATTATTAATATTATAGTTTCCATTGAGATACAGTAATCGTATAATCTATCTAGAGCACACTGTAGGCTTTGGAAGCTTCAGAAAGGATACTAGGATCATCTGCATAATTAAGATCAGCTCAAAGATGTATATTAAAGAATGACCGGTATGGTCACAGGTGAGGTCACCATGTGCGAATCAAATATGTTTGGAAGATCACTCAAAATAGTTGAAGAAAATTGGGGCTAAGAACACACCCTGTTTTACGCATACAGTGGTTCTCAAAGAATTGTTAACTTATTATCAACTTTAAGTGCAAAGGAACACCGATTTGTAATGTCTTAATAATCTTTAAAAAATTGCACGAATGCCAGCATTGAAATGTTATAGAGCAGAAGAGCATTGCGCCACCACACTCATCAAAGCGATGCAGAAAAGTCGAGAAACAAACATAAGAGAGGATTTCGGGCACGTTAATATATTATCAATCAGTGATTTAAGTACTAGAATATGGTCACTTGTTCTATAGACCCTTTCTTAAATACAATTTTGATTTGGTTTTGAAGGAATACGCGATTATGTTTACTGTGAATTATAGAGAATTATATAAATTACAATACAAAATAGTTTACATAGATACTAGATACCAGCATAACCTATATATATTCTTGGAAATTTATCGCCTTTTTTAATGTATGACTGATGAGGAGACACTTAATCTCCACTTAGCTGGAAATACACCTGTGGTTGAAAATTAAATGAACTATTTGCTTTTTAAAGCAGGTTGCAAAAGGCGTAGATACATCCTGAATCCATTCAGACGAATCCCATCTATTCAGGCGCTTTGCTTTTCTTTAAATGAGAAGCAGCTTTAATTATCTCGGACGTAGTTATCGAAAAGTCTAGTGCGTTAGTACAATTTTTAATTCAGTTTTCTATAACTATTGATTATGTTTTCAAAAATAGCATCATTAAGTTAATGTTCTGTTCATTAAAGTTAAAAATGCTCCCACCAATTTTTCGGAGAGGATAGGATTTACCGAACTTTTCTTGGTATTGCATAATTCATCGGGTAGATTTCCTCCAGAATGCCTTTGGATTCATTGTTTTGTAAGTTATCGAGCTTTGAAAAAATTTTCTTTCTGAAAATAGATTTTTCTAGATAATAATTTTATATAATTTTTCGAACCATAGATATGTGTGGACTAAGGACAAATTATGAGGTTGTTTTTTTACACGGGTAAGTGATCTAAGTTGCGATATGCAACCTTACAAATCCTTGTGTACCGTTCTTAGAAGTTTTTGACGTTTACGCACTTTCCCTTGGCTTTAAGCCCGCTTTTTTGCAAATGTTGTTTAACAAAGTTAAATTTTTAATATTGTAATTAATTTGTATCAACACATATTTCAGAATCCGACGATTGCATATGCAAGCATGTAAATCGGGCCTTAATTATCTTGATTAAAGCCCACCTCCATAATTCACGCATCACGAGGCGAACCCCAAAAAGAGACTGAATAGGCGTCATTAATTTCCTTTTCTCTCAAATGAACGAGAACACCGTATGTGCTTACACCAGCCGCTTGTGTAATGTACATGAAATATACAGTGAATGGAAAGTGGATTTTCACTGTCTTGAACCGGGAAAGTAATCAACTCATGGAAAATTCAGTACGCATAACATGTAATCATTACACTAGGGTACCTTTGTGGCTAAAACAAGTGTAATTTCCACAATATCACCCAACTTGCGACCGTTTAAAATGAGAAGACTGAATTTTCTTGACATAGTTCTAAGGTTTTTTACCATGAGAGGTCAGATAGGTCTTTAAGAATCGTAGTACGTCTACAGAGGGTCGTCAATACTATAATCTGATTGTATATTCAGGTATTTACAGCTATCAGCGACAATATAATCAGGTTGGTTAGAAGTTCTGGCGTTGAAATCGCCCATTATCATCCAATTAAAACTGAAGAAAATTTAGCAAGATCATTTTCAATTAATGAAAAAAAGTATCTTCTCTACGTTGACTATAGCCTGAAGTTGATGGACTAACGTAAACATTACATATATAAAAGCATTACGAATCCGAAAAAATCGTTTGCTTAGCTTAATCCACTGAAATTCAGAGTGAGATGGTGGGATAAATTTGATGCCTTTTAATATATCAAGGCGGATTCCAACGCTAGCCCGCCAAATGGCATGAGGGCGTTGTGAGACGTGGGTGGTCTTGATTTTTTTGAATTATATGGTATCCTTCAAGGTCAATCTGTCTGATGTATCACAGTGAGTTCAGATAAGCACATCTATCAAAATCTTTCAACAAGTCTTGAGTTGGGGCGAGGTCTAATTTTGAAGTACGAACGGTACTAGACGTGAAAAGAGACCATCGATATTCCAAGCTCCTATAGAAAGTGAGAAGTGAAACGTGAATTTTAAATCAGAAAGATTATTTTATATATGCTTGTTATTAACTGAGAAGTTACCATTTCTCCTGTTTGGCTTTGTGATCTGAAAGTAACATCACTTCTACCTTGCATCTTAGGTTGCTACAGAGCAGGCGTGGGGTACCATAGATGTTAGGTGATACCTGTCTTCTGCTAGCAAAGTGATCTCGATGGTTACCATTTTTCAGAGTTATGTTTATCGCGGAAAGAAATCCACGTTCGGGGACAGGAATAAAATAGGTAATCTAGCGATATTATACAAATTTGATGAGATATTGAGTACAGCGTTGGTCAAATCAATTGACGTTTAATTCATCTCTGCGAGGAAGACCCAGAGATATTATGAACTTCGTGTTCGAAAGTCGAGCAGCGACTATTGTGATGTCGATGAGCTCATGTGCACATCATAGGCGACAGCACCTTTACGGAATTGGTTATTTCATGGATAACCACGCAGTCTGGTCGCGGAGCTGCTGAAGATAACAAATTACGTAGCTGACTGCGCACGTCTATCAAAGTGTCGCTGGAAGAACTGCACCCTGCACGGGGTATGAGGCGAGCAGCGTCGACCGGTGACAAGTGCGAGTTTCCAATCACGACCACAGAGGGTCGCGAATGTCGATTGTTTCGTCGAGGCCGTTCATAGTGAAGTGTTGGAGATGACCGATTCGCTGATCTTGGTGGAGAAGATCGCTTCTTCTCAACACGTGGTTGGAGGATGATTCATGTGAATATCTCTTAGCAGGAGAAGCCACCGAATTCGTTGCAGGCGGTGCAGCTGTTGCAGCAGGCAGATCGTGTAGCAGATGATTGAGCGCGGATCTGGATGAATTGATGGTTGATTCTTCAACATTGTCAGGAGGCTTCTTATGGAAGCGTTTGAATCCGTGGCTGGAGGTACAGAAGGTGAAGTTTGATTTGAATTGAAGGGTGCCCGTTCTTAACCGCTGAGTGATAAACCCCTCTGGGTTTGCAATGGCTTGATGGTGCGCCTGGGCCTCCATATGCCTCCCTATAGCTAGCCAGTCTCACGTATCAGCAGTTAAGAGATTGCCTCTTGTAAAGCTGGCGGATCTGCGTTCCTTTTCATAAGGGATGGCTGCATGAGGAAGGTTGTGAAGAAATTGGATCTGGAAAAGAGCACGGTTTCTGAAGATTTCCAGCTTTATCTGCCGGGGTGTTGTACGAGGGCTTTCTGTGTTTGAATAGTCTGCTCCAGATCTGTTCTAAGCTTGTTGATTTTCTCTTCTGAGGTTGCTTTCTTGTCCCCTTGATTCAAGAAACCAGTTTCCCTGTTTTTGCTACCAAGGTGGCATTTTCTTGCTTGCCACATCAGATCACTTTTGTATTCAGTTGTGTTTCTCAGATATAGTTCTCCTCATGGTGCCACAAACTTGTCACAAGAGAGCGCTCCAAATCTCGAACAGGCTTGGGACACAAGAGGTATGAGGCGTAGTGATCTCATCTTGAAAGTCAGTTTGTACTCCGATACTTAGAGTTCCGACATGCATCGTGGGGTTGAGATATTTGCACGTTTGTCATCGGTTTTTGTGGTTTGCCTGCTGGCGTCACAGCATTAGTTTGGACGTAGAGACGACTATTACTAGTGTGATTTACTTTCTTGTGCGAAATGTTCCACACTAGTGAATATGGGGGACATCTTCAGTTTGTTTGTGTTTTGACTGGTGGCCTGTCACATGCATTAGTTTGGGACGTAGAACGGCTTGTGATCGGTATGACGATATAGTAATTTGCATGGCCGCCCTTGTTCTTTTTGTCGACGAGATGTTGGCCAATCAATTATTTGCATCAGTCCGGTAGGTTGACAATTGGTAACGGGAATGTCTCTTGGTAGGCTAAAACTAGATAGCTGGTTGCCGGGCCCTCCAGTTCGGTACATAGGTAATGAATCCAGGCGCTTGCAATCGACACACTGGATCATGTATCATGATCGGAATATCACAGGCTACACAGCGCCGCATACCTGCCGATGGGTTGTGGTGTAGCGATTTTTGTTTGTTCTTAGCCTTTAGGTGTAACTTTGCGGATTTCAGATGAGGCAATATCGATGGATGATTTGGCAAGTTTATTTATTGTTCTTTGACTCTGGTTAGATCCACAATTTCTTGTTTTATGTCTCTTAAGGCATAGTGGAACTTAAACATAATTTCATTTCATCTAAGAGATATCGCTGGATTGACGGAATTATGATTCTTGTTGTCCGTAGCGTTTCTAAAAAGTCGGAGGCTTCTGAAATGATTGGAAATCTTTGTGGGCCGCACCTGGAAATTTGTTTGGGCTGGCTTGAGCCTCTGATCATTGAAGAAAAACAGAGCCCGCTCGCGGGTGTGATCTTCGGCCTGATACTTGCGTGTATGAATTATTCGTTGGTTGGGATGAGCACGTATTCAAACACTTGTATATTTTCATCAAAGGTTATCGCGGCAGCGATTTCGCTGCGTTGTTGTGATGCGCGATCATGCGGCGTGGTTGATAGATGTTCTGGTTGTTTGTTTGTCTGGGTTCGGAGGTTAGCGTGGTAGATTGTCTTTTTGAAGAGAGTGGAAAAGTATATAAAAGCACCATTTAAAATAAGTTGAAATGAAATCATATCCAATGTAATCATCACCTTATTCCAGTCGATCTTTTTTGGTTTAAGAAAAAAATTTTATTGATTTTTTAGTTTTTTTCTTTTTTTGCTTATTTTACTGAAATCACTTTCTCTTCGGGAGAGAAGTAGCAAAAATACGTCAGCGGTTACAAACACGTCGCTCATCCGATCTAAAAAATACGCAAGGAAGATTGTATTATACATAAAGCATTGTGAAAATTTGTGCAAATTCATCTCTGCTTTGATATTAAATGTCTTTGGATTAAATTGAAATTGCAAAATTTTAAAATAATTTTGAGCGTTTTTTTTTTTATAACAAAATGTCCACTTTGTGAAAACGTAACTTCATATAAAACCATGCTGTGTCTAAATTTGTGGTTGTATTAAAGGTTGCAATGAGGATTTTACAAATAACATGGGTGGCCCCCCCCCAAACAATAGAAAATCCTGATTTTTGCACGGCGAAAGCTTTCTATCAGAAATATCCCATCTGAAAGGATTAAGCTGAGAAATGTTTCTCGGACGTTACCAAAATTGTGTGAAATTTCTAATTTCCTAATAGGATGCAAATACAAAATTCAGCCTATGCTTTCTATTGAAATTATAAGCATATTCAAATCACTTTTGTTTCATTTTAAGGTGATTTGCTGAGAGAATCCAAATAAAAGGTAGGGAATCTATTGCGTGTCTAATCTATCTGAAATCAAACATATCACGAAAATATGGATGACGTGAAATCTCTTGTTGCACCTTTAAAAAAAACATTGCAAAAAGAAAAACACACAACTTTCAAATTATGCGTTCAGATTTAGTAGATTGATGAACCTAGTAATGTGATAGCTGTCTTTCACAAATAGGCAATTTCTCCAAGTTTCTAAAATTTCTAAAACATATTGGACACAGTGACAATAAGCATGACTCTGTATCGACGTAGTATTAGTCAGTAAAATTAAGCTTTTTTTAAATCGACCTCAGTTTAAAAAAGGAAAATAACGCACAAGAAAAGGAACGCGGGTGAAAAGAGGAGAAGAAGGAGAAAAAAAAAAACAGGAAGAAATGGGTGAACAAAACTGACGTGGCCCTGAGCTCTGTACGATCGTCTCAACTCTCGCACTATCTTTATCATTTCATATCCAAGCATTAATGGCACGGATAAGCCAGCAAGTTCATTTTAACTTTCAAGGTCATTTAAGTCTCAATTAATGGTACTGAAAAACATGTCAGACATACATAAAAACGATGTTCTAGGGAAATGGCATACAACATGTTGAATGAAAGCGACCGTCAGACGAGACGCAAACTACTCCGCTAATCTCCAAAAAGGACCAAAAAAATACCAATGCCCAGAGAGATTTGGAAATGACTTATAATTATGAGACAGACTTGGCTGCAAGTTACCTATTGCAGGCAATTATCGGAAGTCAGCGCCGTGCTTCGAGATCAAAGGTAAAAGGCACTTTGAGCCTGGGAACGGCTGCCGTAGCACCCTCTGAACGGAAAAGCTATGAAGTCCATATGTTGAAATAGTCTGGCGCTACGCGCGAAGGGGCTATGAATAATTTCACAGTTCTAGAATATAACTGAGAGCATGCTTGGTGGGAACTAAACCTTCTTAGATGCGGGTATAAACCTGAGTAGACTGAGTAAGTCAGAAATGGCGGGTCTCAAAGAGCCTTTAAAATATGCCTCAGCGATTGCACGGGCACAAGAAGCACGAATAATGGATCGAGCAAAGTATAAAAAGGTAATACAGGAACCTTTCCTGATGAACGGTCGTTCTTTGCTTGGACAAGGCTATGTCCAGCGATTAAGAAGAAAAAACGAATTATCCTTGCGTCTATGCCTTCAAAATCATCCAAAGGCGGAGAAAGCCGGCATAGGAGATGAATGCAAAATAATGGAACAGAA
The DNA here is from genome assembly GCA_023653785.1 of Ophioderma brevispina. Classification (NCBI taxonomy): domain Eukaryota; kingdom Metazoa; phylum Echinodermata; class Ophiuroidea; order Amphilepidida; family Ophiodermatidae; genus Ophioderma; species Ophioderma brevispina. The sequence goes on along the minus strand of JAMKCH010078027.1, from coordinate 42,003 downwards.
TTCTTAGTCTCAGACTAGCACGAACCATTGATTTGTCAGGAACGCTTCCCATAATTTCCTTAAATCTTTGACACTTATCGGTTCCTGAGTTAACCGGAGCAGCTGCCTAAACGCGTTTAAACACTTGCTAGAGCGGTTTTTACCAGAGAACTGTCCGAAGGGGTTGGAAGACCCACCAGCGAATGCATCCAGCTGATAGGAAAGAGACGGGAAGCCATCGGCGGGCGGATTTAGAAAACCGGCTATCGAGGTCTGACAAATAAAGGCGGAGAGAACAGGGAGGACCCGGGAAAGACGGAAAGGTTGGAAGACATTATTAAGTCTACCCAAGCAGACCACCTATCCATGAAGCTGGTAAGAAACGACACGGTAGTAGAATAGAAAACAGCCCTGGCGATGTAAGCAGATTCTTGGGAGGTGGTGTGGTGACACAGAATGATTAATGGATACGGGATTTCTACCAGGGAATCGTGACCAAAACGCCTCCAGAATCTGTTAAATAAAAAAACAAACGGAAAACCAGCAATTCTAGAGAGGGGAAAAGGCGCAATTACACAGAAAAGCGCTATAGCGCCGAAGACGTCAACCCCAGGTACGCTGTACAAGGCCCCAAAAAAAAACAAGTCTTTTTTTGATACAAAAGCAAAAACAAGTGCTATTTTTTTTTTTTACATTCTGGAACAGCGCCTCGAAAAAAAAAACCAGGGAGGGGCGGGAGGGATGGGGAGACAACGAGGTGTAAAGCTCACACGGGGAATGGAACACAAAATAGGTATAGACCTGCAATGCGGGCCAAGACAAAAGCAAAATATGCAAACCGTGCTCAATGGAGCACGACACTGCTCAATAGAGCCAACATCGTTCGATACAAAAAGAAATGGCACATGTAAATTGATTTTCATTGTGAGTGCTAAGTCAACGGTTGTTATTAGCCTTTTGCATGCCTTTGTTACTCATAATAATAAATATAAAGAACATTTTTATGGCGCTCTACAAAAGCACACAGGCTTACAAAAGATCTAGTAAAGAATAGGGTTTCAGGGCACGTCTTGAAAAAAAATTGTGTGACTCCCTATGTAGATGGAAAGCACCATTCCAAAGAAAGGGGTGCTGCCGGTCGTGAAGCAACTATCGCCTTCTTTCTTTTAGAGCGAAAAAAACAGTGAGAAGGGGATGGTTTAGGGTTAGCACTCAGAGGCCGAGCGTAGTCTTGGCCTTATAACTGCCTGAAATACTATCAAGATGCAGACTGATAAGATCAGTGAGATAGGTAGGGCTTCATTAGGATACATTTGTAAACATATGTCATCACTAAAGATAATATTTCCTTAACAGGAAGCTAGTGTAAAGACCTTAGGAGGATGACGAGGGCTGGTCCCGTCCGATTGCAAACACCAATACGCGCAGTTTATTTTGGAGGGCGCTGATGGCGTTTTTAAGGGCAATTTCACGCGCCACCATATTAAAAGAAGAGTTTGCATAGTCAATACGTGAGAGGACCAGCGCTCTGACAGCATGATGACAAGCTTCCTTGTACTGAATTGGCGAATACACCAGAGATTGCGAATATTGAAAGTTCACCAATTACAAACATTACTGACATGATGGGACATTTGAGTGAAGCATCAAGTAAACACCAAGGTTTTTACAAAAGTTGAAGGATTAATACAAGCATTACGGAGTTTTAAAGTGTTAACTCAATGCAGGCAGGTATTCCGTACTTCTGGGAACTACGCAATGACAATAAAAATTCAGTTTTGTCGTGGTTGGAGCTGTTAGCTTATTTTGAAAAACCATCCAGTACATTAATTTCAAGAATGAAAAAGTAGAAGATGTTAACAGCCCTGTTTATATCATCCTCTTTTCTTTTTTTGGATTGTAAAGAGCGTGGATACAACTGGATATATCCGCATAAGCATGGAAACAAATATTTGTACTTGCGGAATTCACCACTAGGGACTGGTGGACATTATAAAAGATTGAGGGCCAATGGATGGAACCCTGTGGTATATGAAATGTAACAATATGTTCAATATGATGAATCATTATTTAAGACAAAACTTGGTAATCCTGTTTTCAGGTAGGGGTTTGAATGTACCAGACCAAAGACACATACATTTACTCATACCAAAACCGAAATCCAGTCTCTGAAGGAAGGAAAACAGCATGGTCGGACCGTGTCAAAAGCGGCCGAATGGTCAAGTAAGTAAAACAAAAGGACAGCATATTGTTAACGATGAGTGGGAGGATGTCATTTGTAACTTAAGAAGAGCAGTTTAGTGCTTGTCGACATTTTTGTATTGAAGATTGGTCAACATTTCACCAAAGGTTAAAGGTTATTCCCATCCACATGAGTAATTACTGGATGAAGCACTTCTCAGTAGTTTTGATTTAGAAATTAAATATTAGAGACTGGCCTGGTAAGGTCTTCACTGTGTTCGGATCAAGATTGGGTTTCTTCAAGAAAACAGGTTGATGATTAGATTGCTGGGATGTTGGATATAACCAGAAGAAAAACAGGGATGTATTGACAATTCTTGTACAAACAGAGTTAATAATACATCGATTGTTTATTTAAACAAACCATGTAGGTAGGTATCTAGGGAACAGATTGTTTGGAACTCCGAAATTAATTTTCCAACCTCACAGCAAGTTGAAGGTTTAAAGTTACTCATAGTCTGACACGAAGCTGTTTGGAAATCTCATTAACAAATCCATACCATCAGAAGGAACATTATTTCTAATGTTTTCAATCTTAGTGATGAAAAATGTTTCAGAAATGTTGTTGCTAGTTCATGATCAGAGATTACATCCACAAAACTGGTAAAACCTTTGTGTCTTATTAAGCAACCAATTGATTAGTGAAACATGTCTTTCACATGGACTTGGGACAAGTTTTCAGAAAAATATTTAGTTCTTTGATCCATGATCTATTTAGTGAAATAGTCTTCTGAGTCAAAAACACTTGATTGTCATGTTCATTAAGAGGACTTGCCGCCCCACTTACGCTCAAGGGCCGTCGTCCTAATTCGTCTCTGAGCCTGGAGGCTGTCATTATACCATGGAAGTCTTGGTTGTATAAAGACGTTTCTGGTGATGCTTGGACACACCTGATCGAGAAAAGATCGTGTCAGTGACCTCATAAGAACTCAACCAATGTTGGGATCAACACAATCAGATGGAATATCATTCAAACAGTCGTCAAGATTTTTGTGATAGTTGGGACTCCATTTTCTTGTTGTAATGACGAAAGATTTGTAGTTAGACCTTGTGTTGTGTGTGTGGTTTATCCACATTTAATAATACATGAAATAATACATGCTATGTCGAATGAAGAGGAGGGTCAACTTTATGATCTTGAATGAGATCATCACCATCCAGAAATACGTAAGTCAAGTGTAGGACACCCAGCCTATGCCGTTGGACCAAAAACAGTTTGAGACCATAACCATATTTGTGTGATCTCATTTTAAGTTCCTAGTATCAGAATCACTTTGAACGTCCATTATGTACCATTAAAGTCCCCTACTACCAACAATTTATTGAGGTGTGTTACACAAATCTCCTCAAGAATGAGTGCGATTTTTAAGAAAATTGATGTTTAACGTTGTTTGATTTAGACGGGTGGGGGTCGGTAAATTGTAATACAAAACTGAAGGCAATCTTTTCAATGTAACAAGCAATGTTCAAAGTTCACAAAGTTTGGAAATAGATGGGATTCACCTGCAAGGTTAAAAGGCTTTTTTTTGAATAAAATGCCGATGTCCCACCTGAACGTTTTTTGCTTGGTCTTTGACGTGGAAAGTTAAGAAAGTCATAGCCAGGAGGAGGTAAATTCACCAATTTCACTCTGTCATCTTCAACAACTTCGTCTCGGTGAGAACATGATATCGACGTCGTGTTCCATGATATAATCAACAAGAAAAACGGGTTTTTGTTTCGAAATGAATCAGCATTCATGTATGGATAGTTTAAATTGGAGATGGTGGGCACGGGGGATAGCTTTTAAGAGTTTCTTAAATACAGTCCGGATTTTGGCTTCCCTAAATGGTGGCGGTTATTTTTTTGTTTTTGCCAGCGAGAACAGGATGACAAAAAATAACAGGGACTGTGATAGGATGGTAGCTCCCCTGGGTACTTGTTTGGAAATAAGTGCCGACTTGCGGCGACCACCTCTTCTACCTCTTCGTTTGGCTTGATGTACTTAAACCCAAAACTCTTGATCCTATTCCCAGGGTCACACAGTGTACTGTCCTTCTTTCCTCGTAAGGGCTCTCCTGTTTGAGTGCTGGGCGACCACTGCTGAACTGGGAACTGGAGTGGGAGTTAGATCTGGGTGGTTGTGTTGGGATCTTACTGTTCTATCGTTTCTGTTGTGTAATGACTAAAATTTAAAAGCTGCCAACAACTATCAAAAAGTGCATGCCTAGTTAGTACTATAACACTTAAAGCAATATTAGCCACATTTTTTTGAAGAGCGCCCCCAATTTTCAAAAAAAAATGTGAGATTTTACACGGTGCATTTAAAATAATGGTAGTAAAATATACCTGTGAATGGTTTTAAGCTCGAAACGAAGGAGGAATTTGTGTAAACTAGAATAATTAATTATCGGGATCCCGATTAATAATTCAACGGCTGCTGGGAAACAGGCCTTCCATATGAAATAGCCGGGGAAAATCGACGCCCTGTACGTATCTACGCTCAACTATCAGTTGTTTTATTGGTTCAGTTCCAAGTCAGTTAGAGGTCATTTTCTTGAGGTGGCACTATTTCATCATGACGGAACGTAAGCTTAGCATTTCCAGCTCTGCCGTTAAGGACAATCAGGATCTGGGATCCCAATTCTTAATTACAAAATCCGCCATGATTTATGAGAAATACGCCATTTTGAGCATTATCGTTCGCCGGTGTAGTTTTTTAGACAATTACCAACATAGCTGTGCAAAAAATATAAATTTGAAAAATTGGGGTGCGCTCTCAAAAAAATGTGTAATAGTGCTTATTAATACTACGCAACTTCAACAAATTTGAGAACAATGGACATATCCGCCAAATTAGGGACATTGCTATGACTGCATATTTTGACATTTTCAAAATGTGTAATTACAAAGTTTTTTCAAATTGTATAATTGCCAATAGTATTATGCTGAAAACAACATTGGTCACTACAGAAATGGATTTCAAGAACTTGTAAAAAAAAGATAGGCTGAAAATGTAAATGACCTCAAGTCAATTGGAACCAAACTTGGTGTATGGATAATAGATGGAAACCTTCATTTGTTTTGAGGTCCAAAGGTACAGGAATTGCACAGGAAACAAGGAACTTATTTTGCTTTGCTGAAAGTGAAACAAATTTGAAATAAGGAACATTCAAATGCGTTATGGCGATGAGTTTTTATGGAAAGTAAATATATCAGGATACGCCAACCATGAGTATCGTAATGTGACATTCGTATGTACTTATGATTTGCCCATCCCTTCTATGTTCGGGTTTTACAACATGTCAAGAATAAGAAGCAAAGCCAGCCTCGAGTGTCGTAGTATTGTCATGTTTGTCAGGTAATAAATCAACAATGGTGTCAGAAGGGGATGTTTATCTGCCTTCTTTGAAGAACTACTGACATAATGGTCCACATGATGCTCCCGTGTCTATATCCCCATGTTGTTTCTTGCTGACGTTTTGGAAGCGTAGTGGGCGGTAAAGTTATCATTCCTTCATGCACTGAACCTATAGTGGCTATGTTGCATGCAGATCGTTGATTCTTCTTGATCGATTCAACTAATGTTGGTTAAGCTGGGATCTCTTGTGGGACAAACTATAGCAAGGATTTTCTTCCCCACATCTTTCATTTTATTTCAGTCCAAAATTCAGGAACTCTGCGCCTTATGCGTGCGCCCACGTTTTTTGAATGGAAATTATTAAACATATCGGCTCAACAGCATCAGTACCATCAAGTACCAGCAGTGGATTTTTGATTTTTTTTTTTGTAAAAGGAAAGAGGATGAGGCACAGTATTGTAGTTTGTAAGTTAGATACCAGGGTGATAATGATACAGTATGTGAAACCGAGGCCTTCTTGTTGGGTCCGCAGACCTCGAGAAAAAAAATGCAGGACAGAATTGACAGCACAAAATAGTTTTGGCCATATTGGAGTTAAATTTGTGTTTGCTGTTTTTCTTTTATTAGTGTTCAACCAAAACCACTCACTGAAAATACTGTCAGGACAGGGGTTAGTAAGAATGATAAAAGTCGAACTTGTGACAAAGTTGGACAATACCCAGGGTCAGGGTGTAGTGAAGAAGACAGGGTTCATAAACTGGTTGCATGAGAAACCAACAAGGCAAAAGAAAACTCGTACCAAATTGATTCAATTTTAAGAAATTAGTAATTCCACTGGCACTTCTGTTCCTCGTGCTAAACATGCATACAATGGCTACAAATAGCATGATGCCACTAAGAAAAAACATTCAAGTCTCAAAAAACCTGTCCAAACAATGCCAATTGTATCAAAAGCAGCAGAGAAATCCCATTATCAATTTCAGCTACCATCCGTTTAATTGATGTATCTGAAAAGCGGGTAGACGTTTCATATAGAAGTCCCATGATGCAAATGAGGTATTACAATTGATTCAGTCGTGCACTGCATGAAGTTGTGCAGTAGTGCTTGACGGAATGATGGCAATACCTCATTTCTATCAATGGGACTTCTATATGAAAACGTCTACCAAAAAGCTGGCTAGTGAAGTAAAACAAATTTTCCACTAAGAATTGACCAATCAATATATCCCACACAAATTGAATTAGATCAATCCATTTTCAATAATCACATACCAAGTTCAATTAGCCAATATTTAATCAGTGAATATGATAAAAAAATCTTGCAAGTATGAATTTCACTCAATGGATCGAGCATTGCATGCCACACAAATTGAATAATTTCAGATCAATCTTTCAATAATCAATAGCAATAGTGAAATTATTGACCAAAATTACTAGTCTAAGAAACCAGACAGAAGGTAGGATTTCCAATCAAAAATGGATGATCAGGTATATCCCACACAAATATAAATTGCAAATAAGCAACAAATTCCAAAACAGGAAACGAACAACGTACAAAGGTTTAATAAGTGTTGCCTGAAGGATGAAGAAAAAAACGGCAAATGCCCATGTATAAAAATTATGCATTACTCAAAAAACGGTTGTGCAATTCAGATCGATTGTACCAAACGTTCCTTCAAATTCAATCATTTACAATTTTCAATTATCCCCAACTGGTTACTCAAACCATCTTTTGTACAGATAATCATTTTTGCACAATTGTAACGGTAACCGTTTACCATTCAAGTCCCAAATAATTTTCAAGCCAAAGTCATTTTTGCAGGCTTGAATTCTTTGAAAACTGCGGACTAGCTCCAATCACAGCAATCAACTGCCATATCCGCTGACAAAAAGACTTTAAATTGCGGATCACAGTATATATTATTAGTAATAAATACCTAGGATTAGGGATTGCCATTCATGGCGCCTTACAATTATTATTACGCTTGCACTAGGAAAAATCATCAGAATCATTTCGCTTCAATTAGGGCGCAGCTCCGTACAGATTAAGGGGTTTACATGGGTTGACAAAGTAACACGGCTGTCGCCGTGACGCGATTTAAGCGCACTTGGAGAGAGTGTCGAGGTTCACGTTTAGCAACCATGGAAAAGTCGGTCTTGTAGTCTTATATTGTGTGCCATCGGATGTCGATTCATTTATTGGCATCGCATGTGGGATTTTTCTGCCTACAATTGGGTCCAGGAGAAAACGCATTTAGAGAGCGCTATTGCCGATTTGTTGGCAACGCTCTGTTTTTTTTTAGAGTATGATAAATTAGCATTATTATTTTACTCCAATTTTGAGAGAAAACTTGGAGAATCAGTTTAGAATCCAGTTGCGATAAAAGCAAGGGATAACAGTTTATCACATCGTCACATGTCACCTCATCGGAAACATACCGGTAAGTACGTACAGTAGCTGTTTTTAGGAAATCCTCTGCTCGCCGTCTAAAAACGTTGTGCATGGCATGAATAATAATCCGCGCCGTTTTGGAGCTATTTTGCGACATTTTAATAAATGGTCCGACAAAGCCTAAGCCTTACGCTTTGTGTAAAGGAAGAGAAACGAACAAGTTTGCGAATGTGCACCTGGTCGATGTAGTCAAGTGGACGCATGAAAACTAATTCTACAAACTTTGATGTCGTTTTGAACATTAAAGGTTTTGTTTTTACCAAAATTCAGTGTGTCATATTATAAGCGCTGAAAAATAACGTCGAAACAAAAATTGATATTTATATCAGAAAGTTTAGCAGACATCGGTAAATAAAACTGTCTTCCATGCACGTGCGCGGATTGCTTGGTGTTGTAATGCATTTGTGTGGCGGTAGATCTTTTGCGTCATGTTAAATGCTGAAGTTAATAGGGTAATGAAGTATGGGAGTAAGACCAACCCGACATTCGCCAATGGTATTGTAACAACAAATTTGCAGCGGAGGGGGAATTTCCCGAAGAATTTTGCATCTATTTAATCGGTCGCGGGATTCCCAACAATCCCTATCACGATCAAGAGTAATGCAGTTGTAAATAAAACATGGACTCAAAAACAGAGTAGGAATCTAAACTCTATTTTTGTTCGGTCTATTCACAGTAATTTTAATCACATAAATTATTATTGCTTAGTAAAATAGCCACGATTAAAGATGATTGTACAAACTTTTTCTCATTAGGCTGAGTTTACCCCTTGTATTGAATGGCAACATCCAAGAGTCATATGTTAATTAGAAGTAAACAAAAACAAACATGGGGTATAAATAAGTTTAAATAAGTCAAATTATTTTTAAAAAATCATTTAAAAAATACAAACATAGATTTGACACTTCAAAAATGTAATGTGTTTAAAGTGCGCAAATTGTCCTTTTCATATGGACTGCAAAAGGAAATCATGGCCGGCGGGCCAGCGCGGATGTGGGAAGCTGCCGGGCAGTGCAGAAGTTGATCGAAGAATTGATAAAATACATTGTGCAGAGATGAATTATTAACCCGATTAGTAAAAAAATGTTAAAAAACAAAAACAAACACATATTATGATACGTCCTTGAGGAATTAGTAAAACTAAAAGACTTCAGGGCCGCCGGGAAGATCGCGGTTTGAAGGTATTTTCGTACATCCTTAGATCTAGCGCTTGTATTTGTAAGTTGTTTCCCACAAGATGGGTGTCGCGTGTCAAAAGCATACGGAAGTTATGAAAGTCGTACGTTTTTTAATTTTCCCCAAAAGTCGCGTGTCGAACGAGTTCAGTAATTTTTGGAAAATGTCCGTCGCTCGAGAAGAGACTGCGTTCGAAAGTTCGCGGGCTAGAAAGGGGCGTGTCCGCTGTCACGTGTGTCGATTTTTACCATGTAGACCCTATAGATTGTGACATTCAGGACAGCTCCCATTTCCACGGGGTAGAGAGGCAAGCTCCACTATTTGTTAATGCTGTTTGGGGAACCTAATTCGCATCAATGAGATGAAAATATATGGTGGAATTTGGGTAGACGTTCATATAGAAGTCCCATGGATGAAAAATAGGTATTCGCATCTAGTCCATAGGATGAAAATGAGGTATGCCATCTATTCCGTCAATCGCTACGGACTTGTCGTACTGCAAGAATTGAGAAGGCACATTGGGGAATTAATATGGTCGTATGTGTGTCTGTGGTCAAATTGTAACCCAGTAAATATTGCATGCCTTATGAGTTACGTAAGGGCCACGATAATGAAACTTGATGGAAAGGAGGGAGGGTGGGGTGACATTGGGACCTCATGTGACTTTGGCCTCATTATAGGGACCGCGATGTATTTTTCAAATAAGGTTTCAAAGAAGGAAATGCAGCAATTACTCACATCATCCACACCTATAATTTATATTGTCCGCATATGAATGTGAGTGTACCAATATCTGAAAGGAACAATGTGGTACGTGTGTGAGATAATGGCTTGTAATTTACTAAAACATTACTACAACATTGATTGCTATGGCATGTGAAATAGCTTTGATTGGAAGCAAAATTGTGTTTCTGATTAGGAATATGAAGGTGATTCTTCTGAAAGAATAAGAAAAGGACAGGTCCAAGCAACACAAGAGTGACCGATGCCCACTAGAAAATTCACTCGGCTTCCTGTCCATAAGAAAATTCTGAATCCAAGATAGAAGAGTACCTCTATACCACAATATGAATTTATGAATTAGAAGATTATGATCTACCTTATCAAAGGAGAACTGAAATCAAGAAAATAGTCAACAAGATTTATCGTTTATTGACAGAAATTACCAAATTGGGAATTCGTCAAGAGTAGATCAACCTTAGTGTATTATTGAATCTTCTTGAAAACACCTGTATTTAGACAAAGTAGACCATTGTGTAAAATCCTGCCCAAATCTTTGTGTCTGGTTCCTTGCATTGCTACTCCGTAATATTCGACGTTTTTGATATACAATGACCGTTGAGGACAATTAATCCCTATAGTGGTCACCGTCAACGATACAATTCACCTTACCTCATGGACGCTACACTGCACACCGTCACTTGCTCTTTAACATCCGTCACTGCAGTCGATATTTGGCTGTCGCGAAACTACGTGGATGCAACCAAGACAGTTCTTCCCTGTCTAATGGACAATGTCTACCATCCTGTCGGTAAGATCAGCTTGTAGGTCTCGAACCCGCTTTCCTTCAGTTGGGAGAGCAAAGTTATTTGGCATTCGCCAGGTCTGCTTCAAATTCTTTTGGGTTGGACAACTACACTCCCACCAATTTCGTGATAGTTAAATTCTATCTTTCCTTAGAGAAAGATTACTCCTCCATGATTGAAAAAACACATTGCCACACGATGAATGACATCAACATTCAAATGGTCTCCATGGTCGAAGGGTAAAGTGCCGTGAATACCTCATTCTTGCCAATGTCTCTGTGAAAACAGAATCATTGCCGAAGCTACATTATTGTATGGAGGAGAATACCTGGCTTATTCAAGTCACAACTTCCTAAATGTCTACGGAATTCACAGTATGTATACAGTAGTCCATGCTGCCAAAAATATTACATACTCACAGGAGTGGACTCATACAAATACGAAGTGCCATGTCTATCTCTAGTCTCAATGCTCAGTCAGAAAGGCTTTCTTTAACGTGGAACTGGAGGGTTCCCTAGTTTCAATGTACAGAGAAGTGATCTATTGAAGCGATATCCATCAATATATAAGAACCAGGGGCTCCACTTTGGTCAAACATTTTTGGCTCTGTGTGGAGGATCAGGTATGGGTTGCACATAACGAGTTGGATTGAAGTTGTTTCATTCTCTTTCATTGTTGTAAAATTTTTAGATTTGCAGTCCATTGCATGTGCCAAACACAATGCTCGACAGCACTGAAATTTTTTATCAACTGCACTTGTCGCAAGGTCTGAATTTTGAGTTCGAGTTTGGTAAACTTCTCTTGCCACATATGGCAAAGGGATTCACTAGCCATTTACATTAGCCGCATGATGAAATTCGGCAAGTTGAGCTCTCGATCTTTGCAATGCAGTTTGTCGTTTTCATAAATATGTCCCAGATACCAAATTGACAGAGTAGTATATCCATTTGTGAAGTGTATAGCGTTGTCTAGTGTAGAATGCACATGTTTCAGCGTCTGTGTGGAAATGTACCCTCAAACTCATTCGGCGTATGTACATCTGATGACGTCTTCTGTATTTTCCCCCTCCAACCAACTTTGTAGTTCTTTGTCACACCTGGAACCCTGCTTAGGTACTGTGGTTGGTATGTACTGTTGTGTTCTTGGCCTTGAAGTTCCAGCACTAGGTGAATGGCTTAGTGAAGATAATCCAATTACCATTCTTATTCTAGATGTGTTTATGATGGAAAGATCGTTGTCATGGATACTTGTGCGCCCGCACGCCCTGCCTGCGTCAGCCCCCAAGCTTCCCCTCAGAGCGCAACAACCGGGTCCTTCTCGAGATTATATATCCTACAGGGGGATTTCACTTTTTTCAACCCATGCTGGATTTCTAATTCCGAGACAACCTAACATTGGGGATTTAATGTGTATAACTGTTTATATTGATTTAAAACATGACATACAATCGCTCTCAATGGGTCATTTGGAAAAGGGCAAAGGAACCTTGAAAGCTTGCACTGTGTTTCCCATTTGGTGTGTTTGTCCAGTGTGATATGAGTGTTGCACTATGGCGCTGATAAGCTGCTGCTCCAAGTGGCATTGTGCCTGGATAGTAATTATAAAGTGTAAATTCTCTAGCAATTTGGCATAAAGGCCACAATTTGAGATAAAATTAAACCTTCTGATTATATTATTTATATATTAGGGTTGAATTTCCGGTATGCTTGTAGTGCAAATTCGGGAGTATCTGTAAGAAATTTGCAATTTGTATTTCTGCCGTAAATGGACAGAAAATTACAGAACAGTGGCATCTGGGGACGTGGGAAACAAGCAATTGCTCATTTTAACACCAAAAATGCAAGATGAAAATCATCTCAAATTTGTGAATAAGCTTTCTAAAAGGGATATCTAGTGATCATGAATAAACAGAAGGTGGTACATGGAATCATGAAATACACCTTTAAGGAGAATTATTAATTAATATTATTCTATTTTTTTCTATGGAAATTGAAGCGGAAAACACAAATAATGAATTGTATTCCGCCATGCACAAATCATCCAGATTTATTAAAACTGCAAGTTAAATTTTTAGGTAAGGGTAAAAAGTTCAACCGGTGAAAGTCACCCATGAAAAATAACCCCTCTTCAAATTATATCCCAAATCCCGTGCCGGGAAGCAAAATAGTTAATGATTGTAGGCCTATATCAATTCTCACTGTGCTAATATAGTGCAAGTGCAGAGAAGTGATATTTTTTTTCCCAGAGTTCCAAAGCAAAATTCTGAAACACCACAACTCTATAAGGTTGTCTTCCCCAGTTATACTTCTACTGTTCCAATAACACAGGAAGGATTGGAACATGGAATCCTTCATCTTGGCAAATGTGACACAGACAGCCAGGCAAGTATCATAAATGTGTTCAGAAAGAAATATGTGGGCATTTTTGTTACAAGCATGAACCATGTCAGATCAACTGCTCAGATGGTATATTTCTCATAAGGAGTGTTGCCAAAATACAAATTATTTTTTTGGGCCAAAAGAGAGGATTTTGGCCAAAAATATGATTTGAGGATTTGCTGTATTTGATATCTTCAAAACAAGCTTTCTTTATCCGAAAATTACACTTTGAAGTAATTTGGACTTATATTTACGTCTTAAATAAAAATTAAAGATAATTACAATAAAGAAAATGAAGCATTCCAGAGCCATTAAGAGGTCAGTTTTCTCAAAATATTGTGGTTATTTCAAACTAATGAGTAAATACACATGTTAAAAGTAATCACAAAAGCATAAAAAAAACACATTAAACACAGTTCTGTTTGACCTAAAGTGTGAATTCGTTTACTTGAAGTAGGAGAACATTACAGTAGTGTTAACTTAAAGGGGCAATTCGTGCTAGTTTACAATGATTTGCTATATCATCGGATTAAAATTCACTATGAGTTTGGTCCGCACATTGGATTTTCTGATTTCACTGTGTTGTTATGGGCTATATTATCGTAATAATTCACCAATTAATGTAGTAAAAAAAACAAAGAAAATTAATAAACATTCCGTAGCATTTAAGGTCATTTTCTCAAACATAATGTATAATTGAACTAATGATTTAGAAACATGTTTAAGTAAGCACTAAAAATCATTAAATTACAATGTTTGAAAACAGTTTTGACTGGACCTAAAATACAATGCTCTCACTTTTAATTAGAAATAAGCTGGGTTACCTTTAAGGGGACAGTCTAGGGAATGTAAAATAAATTGTTTAGTCAACAGGAATAATTCAAAATTGTGATTTGACTGAAAAATAATTTGCTATTCCCCTTAAATGTAACTTGATAACTTCCAACATAGCTTTAGTTAAAATCAGGTTGAAACAATTTGAACGACACACTTGGCTTTGGTCATATTAACAAATCAATGTAGAAAAAAAAAACAAGGAAAATTTAAAGTATTATGTCTTTTAAGACATGGGCCTCCAAATTCTTGTTAATTTGATAAAATCAGCATGACTAATGACAGGGAACTCAAGACCTTACGAAGATGTGACATAATTAATATATTACTATCGTCTTTTTGATATAAATAAAATAGCATCTAACAGCCTAGTATAGATACATGATTACTTAATTATCAAGAGTTCAGTAAAGTATTTTTTTCTTGTTTTATTCTAGTTTGTATTTTTAAACACAGTAAAAAGAATAAGATGAAACACATTATTTTATGGTATCATGCTTTACATGATAACTTTACTGTTCACACACATATAGCAAATGACGCAATTAACGTCGGGCACGTCAATTCACGTCTGAAAAATGACGGTTTCTGCAACACAGGCCTGAATTTCTTGAGGGGTGGCCTTACGAACTGGGGTTTATGGGCGTCAGGTCGTGGGAGGTAGGTATCATGCGTGTGTATCCCCTCTCACGGAGAGAGGGAATACACTACACATACTCAACTACCTCCCCGACCGACTATTTGCACAGTTGACACTGGATAGGTTAGGCGGAGGAAGAAAGTCCAGGAAAGTAAGCATCATATGCCAATGTATCCCAACTCTCTGTAGAACCCTGAGGAAACAGACAACTCAATTTGACTAACCTAGTTTGGACTAGAATCCCGGCGACAGCCTGGAGGGCAGCAGTGGCAAAACTCCTAGCCACCACCGACACCCCAGTACAACTACTAGACTGTCTGGAAGTCAGGGTACACTCACCAGCAGCCTTAAGTATCTCATGCAGGGGAGCCCCCGAATACAGAGCCAAGAAGTGGTCTGGGATCTTATGTCATGGGCGCGAACCCTTGACCCGATGATTCTAGATTGATGTTTTCATAGGAGGTATGAATCACCGAGGAATCACGCGGCCAACTATGCTCTTGGCTGCAGGTCCGGCATGTGGCGAAGTCGAAGTTAAGAAAAGTTGACTTAACATTACCCCATACTGTCGGTACGGTGGATATACCACCTAAGTGCCCTTACAGAGCACCAGGGCTTCTCGGCAGCCCAGCGGTTTGCCAAAGTCTGGCAAGGAATATGAGTAAGTAGGAGTGAAGACTAGTTAGGTTCTTTGATAAAAACTACCAGCCCTAAGTGGGAGGATTGTAACCCCATCACGGGAAAATCTCAGGTGAACTTCCTCAATAGAAAGGGCATGAATCTCTGAACACCTCACGTCCACTACAAGGCTTGTATTCTTGGTAAGATCCAGGAGACTGGATTGGTCAATGGGCTCAAAGGTCTCAGAGGCCACAAACTGAAGAACAAGGCTAGAGGGAGGGGCCAAATAGCCGGGACCAGAGATCGAGAAGGGGGGCGTCAGAGAACATGCCTTAATACGGTATCGAGAGATGGACTTGAGGAGACCGAAATCATCCCATCCTTAAAACCAGTGCACTGCCCAATAGTGTACGGTATGCTTTTTTTTGAGTGTGCGAGGGAGCACGCCCCCTTGAAATATGGTCAGCAAGGAAAAATCACCTACTTGTCCTAAAGATGCTGTATATGGATTAATTTCTGTTTATGGCACACCACTGGATACGGTTAAGTCGGAATTAAAAGTTACGTCTGGTCGAACTTCACCTTGCCTTTGCAGCGATAGCGGCAGCCTGTCGTAGAAAGTCCCGCCTCGACAATGATTTCCTGAAATTTTCCAAACAGTCAATTGGAGGACGTGAATTGTTCTCATTGAGACTTTCTGAGCAGATTGTGGGACTGCAGCAGTCTCTGGGCTGTGGTAACATGACTGGGTCTCTCACCAACAGATCCAGAAGCCAAGGAAACCATGGCTGTCTGGGCCACAGCGGTGGCTATTAGGAGGATCACGCAGATGGTGGACCGGGACGCCTTCTCCAACACCCTCGGAAACTAATGCAATTGGAGGAAAGGCGTGCCCGATCAAATTGGACCAGTCAGCCACTAGAGCATCTTGACCCCGCTGCCTGGGGATCCCGGCTCCAAGAGTAGTACACAGGGGAGTTAATGATCCCAGGCGAGGCAAAAGGTCAACCCATGAAGGAAGGGAGGTGCCCTTCCACTGAAGAACCCCTCACCTTCGATGCGGGCTGAGACTGTGACCTTCCGTGACAGAGCATCGCCAGGACATTGTCTGCCCCGGGGAGATGTTCCCCCCGAAGGGAGAATTCCCCGTGTCTGACACCAATGGAGGATTCTAAAGTCTCTTGCCAAAAGGGTGCGACTCTTTGTGCCCCCCTTCCTTGGTGAGGTATGTACGATTCATGTTGTTGCAACGAATGTCAGAAAATTTTCCCTGACGAGGGGGGCCCAGACGCAATTAGACGCCAAAAAGTCTGCCCAAGTTCTAGCAACATTGAGGTGATGGTGAGCTGGGCAGTGGTCCAAAGGACCCCGACAATCTGCGGTCGGGGAGGTGATGGATCCCCAACCCTTTTTTGAGAAACTAGGGTTGTCAGAAACTAAAGGGTTGTGGGCTTGGGGAAGGGAAAATCCCAACTTAGATTTGGGTGATGCATCCACCATCTCAGGACTGGGAGCTTCGAACTGCGAACTTCTGCCTTCTCTACCAGATCGTGAACAGTACAAGCGCATTCTAACATGTCGCAAACCCTTTGATCTGTGGGGAAGACCAACCCCCATGTCGAAAATGGATGATTGTCCCCAAAAAATTGAGGAATCGGGACGGAACTAGCATGACTTCATTGTGAGGAGGAAACACATGATTGGACAAAGAGGCACACCTATTGGTGTCCTACAGATCATTGAAATTAGGAACACAAAGACACAGTCTTGGAATATTGTATTTTGTAAAGACCTTTTATCAAAAATCAGATACCAATAATTAATTAGAAATGATGTCAGGAATGCATATGGTTTTAGAAAATCAAAGTAAATGCTGTTGAGGTCAATATGGGTTTCCGTACATGGAAAAACTATGTAGCTTTATTTCTAATTAAAAAGTGGACAGCATTATATTTGAGGTCAGTCAAAACAGTTTGAAATGTTTTGAGGATGTTGTTGCTGTATTACAATTTTGTTTGTAAATCATTCGGTTCAAATATATGGTTATAGTTGAGGAAATGACCTTAAATGCTTGGAAGCTTTTATTCTTTGTTTTATTATAATTAATTGGTTATATGACTAAAATATAGCCCATATTGCTAAAACTGGATTTATCTAAAAACTAAATGTCTTATAGGTTAAACCCAAAATACAGTGAAATCAGATAATCAAATTTTCGGGCCCCAAAACTCACTATGTGAATGTTCATCCGATGATACAGCAATTATTGCAACATATCCTAGATTGCCTCTTTAAAGTTAACACTACTGTAATTTTCTACTTAAAAAGTAAACGCATCACCACTGTAGGTCAAACAGAATGTTGTTAATGTTTTGATGCTTTTGTGCTATTATCATAAGTTCAAAATCAACCATATTTTGAGAAAAATGACCTTAAATGCTTTGGAATGCTTTTATTTTAATTATCTTAATTTGTTATTAAGACGTAAAAGTCCAAATTACTTAAAAAGTGGTAAGATTCTGATAAAGCTTTGTTTTGACGATATCAATACATTCCAATCTCAAAAATCAATATTTTGGCAAAAATCATCTTTTTGGCCCAAAAAGGCCAAAAAGAAAAATTGTAGTTTTGGCAACAACTCTTATGAGAAAACTATACCATATTGAGCAGTGATTGACATGGTTGTCAATCGTAACAAAAAATGCCCACATTAATTTTTTTCTGACACATTATGATACGTGGCTGGCGTTGACAGTCCATTCAGGGTCTCGTGAAGTAGGATGATTAATTTTCCTGGGTCCAACACCACAAAGTGTTACATCTTTGCGGTTTGACCAAAGCCAATTGCCTGCAAATGATGAGGTAGATCTTTTTCCCTGCCAATCAGGACCATTATGCTAGGAAGAAAGAAAGAACTCTTTGCGAGTCATAATCATCCAAAAGCAGTCTTTGGCCTTCAGAGGACATGTATTCAACAAGGAGATCATCGCCAAACCATGTATCTGTGAGGCACCCAGCAGGCAAATATGGTGCTCCCATAGGCCATCCCTGCACTTGTTTCCGTTTAAATATTCAACCACTTAATGGATTTGTTCATGATGGCATACCATATACACGAATCCGCCGGCGACTATTATCGCCCCCTTACGCGGTGGCGGCGCACTCACCATCCGTCATGACTGGGGGGCATCTTGCATTTCTCGTTATACATCGCGTTTACGTTGTAAGTGTTACACAAAGAAGAATAGACGCGATAATTTGATCAGTGCTGACGGCAAAAACCAACACTATTGCACGTATCATTTGTATATCATCATGGGCGGCCTCAGGAAAAAATTGTAAATTTCTTGGCTGCACAAATAGCGATAAAAAAGTTACAAAAATGGAAAACGAACTGCGTGCGAATTCACTCGCTACTGACACCAAATTGAAACAATCATCGTATCCATGTCAGTCTAAATACCACATTGTTAACCGCGGTCATTTTCACGGGTACTGATAGTCCAGGCGTAGCACAATCCATGCACAAACGAACTAATTGTTCAGTTCTCCGAAATCGATCACACGGGCACGGAAGTGTCCTTTCATCCTAAACCCAAAACACCAACAAAACCCACAAAACCCTCATCTGAAGATGTCACGTTTTCATCAAATACGATCCGGTCTTTGGGAACTATTCAAGTTTTCACGTACACAACAGGAATATATCAACATTCTATTGTTACTTTAATTTTTGTCTGGATGTTTTAATTTACGAAAAATTAATTTTTTCCTCCACGCGGCTGTTATTACCATTTTTAACACGTATTCTACCATAATCGTTCATTTCTCATCAACACGCAAAGTGGGCGAGAAGAAAACCTCAATTTTTACAACACAGTAAGACACTTCTCGCTTGCCCTGTAATTCCCAGTTGGCCAGGTCCCGGACAATCATCCTTCCATAAAATCCATGGAAATAAACGGTGAAATTTGTTACAATTGCAAAAAAGGTAGTTGTAAATTCCTTATTAATCATGATTAGGGCTATTATTTCGTGCGTTAAGCAATATGCGGCGTGTGTGTGTACTGTGTGTTTTGTGGCCGGGATGCCCCCAGTAATGGCGGCGACGTAGGGGGGTCCTTTCGAGGCTTCCCCGTCGAGCGTGTATTGAATGGCTAATAAGTCCATAACACTTCTACTCTCCTAGCAAACTCCTTAAAAGCTTGCAGAGGCCTGGTCCCTTGACGAGTTGCAGTTCTGGATGATGGGCCCAAAGTTCACTGGCAGTAATCCATCCTTATGGAACATGCCCCACAGATAATTATCCCGCTGTCCCGTGTTGCTCTCTCAACAGCAAGAACTTCTTCTTGGCTAACGTCTGTGTGATTCAAAAGAACCTGCTGATTTCTTGACGCGACAAAAGTTCATCCCCAAAGAATGCTGTCAACAGTTCTTGCTGGTGAGGAAGTAGCAGGGAGTTTCTGTAACCTGCTCCCTGACACCCTTTTATCTGACACACTTATATTCGGAAACCCTTCACGAATAAAGTACAGGTTTGTTCCGTTAAAGGTTCTGATTCATAAGTGTGTCAAAAAAAGTGTCAGATGGGTCAAGTACTAAACTCCGAAGTAGCACATGGTTCAGGAGCAAGAATCCATACGCATCCCACGTATAACTGTATTTTCAATTTGGCAAGAAAGAGTTCGGTCTTCCTGTTTGGTTTGCGAATGGTTGATTCCCCTGGAGAACATGTCGGCCACATTTCCGCATCCCTCAAGTTGCCCATTCTACTTCCATGCCCATTATGAATCGTAGATGAAACATTTCAAATTCCATGTAGCAGTACCTACTGTCAATGGTGGTGGCATTTGTATTTCCCATGTCCACACTCACACCTGGTCTTTACACTGTCCCTCATCATTCAAGTCAAATTCTGCAAGATACTCACAAGAAAAGAAAGTTTGATCATAAATGTAAAATATTTGAAATCAAAATTTAAACATCATAACTTCTTGGACCGAGAAATTGACCCAGATATGCATTTTTAAATTCGGAAACCCTTCACCGCCAAAGTACAGGTTTGTTCCGTTAAGGTTTTTCTGAATTCATAAGTGTGTCAGAAAAAAGTGTCAATTGGGTCAAGTACAGAAATACTCCCGAAGTAGCAATGGTTCAGGAGCAAGAATCCATCGCCCCACGTAACATGTAGTTTTCAATTTTGGCAAGAAAGAAGTTACGTCCTTCCTTTTTGGTTTGTCGAATGGGTTGAATTCCCTTGGGGAACATGTCGGCCACAGTCCGCATCCCTTCAGCAGTTCCCTTCTCTCCATGCACCTTATGAATCAGTAGCTAAACATTTCGCAAAGAAGGAGAAGAATCCTGTAGCCAGTACGCAATGTGGTGGCCTTTGTAAGTTCCATGTCCACCCTCACACCTGGTCTATACAACGTGTCCCATCATCAGTAACTCTGCAAGATTCACAAGAAAAGAAGTGATCATCAAATGTAAATATATTTGAAAACAAATTAACATCAGAAACTTTCTTGGACCGCTAAATTGACCCAGATATTCATTTTTAGCTGCTAGTGGTGTGAATTTCTTTTTTGGTCCCCCCCCCCCCCCCCCTCTCCAATTTCTGGTGGCAAAGGGGGACTAAAAAATGCTAGGCGTCCGTGGGTGTGTGGGGTGTGAGTACGTCCTCCCATGTATTCTCCATCTAAGCCAGCAGGGTGTCCATATTCGCAAATAGATGTATCCATGTATGCGATGGCTCACTCACGAAGTATGTGCATGGTCAAAGGTCAAATACGGTCCAAAAATAGGGTTAACTTGCTCTAAACCTTGCCAACACGATATCTTTTGTCTAAGCAGTATGGTGTCCCCTCTTTGACCATAGATGTCTCCCTAGTAGTCAGTGAACGAGTTGGGAGAAGGGTCATTTGGCCGTTCAAAGGTCAAATACGGTAAAAAAAAAAATGGGAAATTGCTATAAACTTGTCAATTGTGGTAGGAATGAGGAAAACTTGGTTAGGTGTGGTCAACATTTAGTGCCCAAATTTTAAGTAATTTCAAGGTCATGCAAGGTTCCTCCAAGGTCACATCACTGTAACACAGATGGCTTATGGCCATGAAAACCTGTGGCTAGTCAATATTGAATGTCTTATTTTTTTTTCAAGGGTCATTTCCATGTCATCTGGGGTCAAATCACTGCAAATGGTTTTATGGTGGTTAAACTTGGTGGATGTGTTCAAAACATGTGGTTGGAATTGAAGGTCTTTCAATGCCATGTGGGGTCAGCCAATGGTTGTATGGTTTCCCTATCACAATCCTCTGGGATCTTTAAAGTTATGCTACGTTCCTCCTCATTTTACTAACGCAGGGGGGGGACCTGTGTTTGAGAACCGCCTTGTTTACCTTTGGGGGTATGGGTTGATGAAATTTATGAATGAAATGATGGGGGGGGAGTTGAAACATGTGATTCTGAAGGCAATTCAATTTGTATATTGAGTATCCACTTTTGGCCCCTTTCAAATCGAAGTTTACAGTCTCACGTTGAAACTTGGGCCACACTCATGCTTATTTTTGCCTGTTGTTTAATGCATTTCGCCTTTGCATCTTTTTGACTTCTAAGGCCAGTCACTTGTCTTATTGTATGTAACCTTACAAGGCTTCATTTGACAATTTGCCAATGCCGAGTCATTTGGTCCTGTGGTGGCAAAAAAATCCAGATTCTGAATCCCTCTCCTGGATTTTTGTTGTCTTATGCACTTGTGTGTGGTGTTTCTTAACATCATCACATAGCATCAGCATCAGCATCCAGTATAGGATTTATTTAACTTATTCTGCTTCAAAGGCAATTCTTGTAGATCCTTCATTTTTGACATGTGTCCATTTCCATCAGATGGCTCCCAACATTTGTTATGCTCTGCACGCGGAGCTTGGTAATACCTTCCGATTTCTTCCTGATCCCATATGCCGGTAAAATATGGTGAGTTCTTTTCTGGAATATCCATGGCAGTGTATAGTGTAGATGAATTTGGGAGTGTCTGTACTCTGACCCATCTGACACCTTTTGAATTTGGAAACCCTTCACATAATACAGCACAGATTTATTTCCGTAGGGTTCCGAATTCATAAGTGTGTCTAAAAAAGTGTTGTCCGATTATGGTCAGGTTATGGAAACTCCCATACCCCCTAGCCTCATAGGGTTGCTGGGAGACATTTTAATCGTTTATCCAGCCTCAGTACTGAGACAATTGATAGCACATGCCGTCCACTCAATGGGTAAGTGATTCTTGGGGTAGTTGCAAACAAGTAGGGATTTGTTGGGCTGATTCCGGCAGCCAGCCTGGTTATCCTTATCAGCAAGCTTGTGGAGTGCAGGAACGTATCCAAGGAAACAAGACCGTACCCATCTTTTTTCTGTCCTTTCCCAATTTGATAGGTTATCTTGAGGACGGAGGACTTTCAAGTCAAGTCGTTGTGCCCTTAATTTGAAGATGTTGCTTTGTCCCAGCCAGTCCCCATTCACCCCACCAACCATTCAGAAAAGAGTCGTCATGCATGCTGCTTCTTTCCTGGCATTGAATACGTTTTTTCTACTGCATATGAGGTCCCTTAACAGTACAAGGACCCCAAAAGAGAAAACTGTCTCTCTCAGCTCTGCTATGGTATTCATGGTGTTTGACCTTACTTCACAACGTCTCTTCATTTGGAAGTCTTCTGGGTTTGATTAAGCTTTTCTTCCCCGTCTCTGTCCATGTAGCTGGTATAGAGCATCACCAAAATGTGGTCTTTTTCGTAGATTTCATCCACGTTGGAATCCCTCCAAACAGCTACCATGTCCTGTGTCTTTGTCCGACTAAACATTTCATCTTGATGTGTAATCTGCTGTCTTCAACAGGTACTATAGGTTTGTTTTGAGCCCTGCTTTGGATTTCACATACACATACACCTTGGGGTGGCCGATTTTTCCATTGTAGTAAGGTTGTTTGCCTGTTCTACTAACATATGTTCTCCTCTTGAACATGTCGATGAAACTTCGTTTTTTCTTTAGTTTGTAAAGCTTCTCATCTACCAGGTAATAAAAATGGTCTGAACACACTGATCTCCAACTACGGGCTTGTGTGAAATTCTGCCGAAAATGTCTTGCTTGAAGTCATCAAGTGCATCAAATTTTTGCTCTAAGAGAGTGGCTGGCACAGATTTTGCTGAAACTTTCGTCCCCCTCAATCTTCCCCCTTTGCTATGGGTATTCGTGTGTATGACCTATCCTTCAAAACTTTATATTCGTTTTGGAAGTCATCTGCGCACTTGATGAAGGTTTTCCCTGTCTCTGTATTTTGGAGCTTGTATGAGTGTCGCCAAAAATGTGTTTTTTCAATCCACGTTTTTGGATTCCTCCTCAATCCAGCTAACATGTCTGTTTCTTCTGTCGGACGTAACATTTCAATCTTGATGTGTAATCCTGACTGTCTTCAATAAGTAAATAAGTTTGTTTTGGGGAGCCAATGCTTTGATGTCAGCCACAAACCCTGTTCGATTTTCCATTGTAGTAAAGGTCTGCTGCCTTTCTAACTCATAGAGTGTTTCTCTCTTGAAATGTCGATTAACTCTGCTTTGTTTCTTTTAGTTTGTAAGCTTCTTCAACTACCAATGTAATAAAATGGTCTGGGAAAAAAATTACACTGATGTCCAACTACCTCTTAATTTTGCCAAAATTTCTTGCTTGAAGCTAAGTCATCACTCAAGTGCATCAAATTTTGGCTCTAAGAGAGTGGCTGGCACAGATTTTGCTGAAACTCGTCCCCCATCATCTCTGCTATGGTATTAAGGTGTATGACCGTTATCTTCACATGTCCCTTCATTTTGGAAGTCTTCTGGGCTTGATAAGGTTTTCCGTCTGTCTTTGTAGCTTGTAGAGCATCACCAAAAAATGTGGTCTTTCATAGTATATCATCCGTTTGGATCCCTCCAAATCATCTACCATGTCTTGTCTTCTTTCCGGCGACGTAACATTTCATCTTGATGTGTAATCTGCTGTCTTCACAATGTATATAGTTTGTTTTGAGTGCACTGCTTTGATGTCAGACACAATACCGCTGTCCAATTTTCCCATTGTAGTAAAGTTTTATGCCTGTTCTAAACTAAACGTGTTATCTCTTAACATGTCGATTCTGTTCTTTTTTGTTTCTTTTAGTTGTAAAGCTTCTCAGCTACCAATGTAATAAAATGGTCTGAACGACACTGATCTCCACTACGTCTTTGTGAAATTTTGCTAAAATTTCCTTGCTTGAAGTTATATTAAGGTGCGTCAATTCGGCTCTAGAGAGTGGCTGGCACAGATGTTGCTGGAACTTGTCCCCCATCATCTCTTCTGGTAATTCAATGTGTATTGACTTTATCTTCACACTTTATATCATTTGGAAGTCATCTGCACTTGAATAGTTTTCCTGTCCTCTGTATTTTTGTGGATCGTGTATGATTGGTCGCCAAAATTTGGTTTTTCATCCAAGTTTGGATTTCAATTCAGCTCTACCATGTCTGTGTCTTTGTTGACATAACATTTCATCTTGATTGTACTACTTATGTCTTTCAACAGGTAATATAGGTTTGTTTTGAGCCCTGCTTTAATGTAAGCCACAGACCTTTTTCAACTTAATATTGTATTAAGGTTTTTGTGCTGCCGGTTCTAACTCATAGAAGTGTTCTCGTCTTGAACATGTTCTATGAACTTGGCAATTTTGTGGTGGCTAGTGATGGACGTAAATTTGGCTAATAACCAGACAATTGTCTCATCTTTGCATAACTCTTTTTCTTGACATTGCGCTTTCTTGTCTTTGTCCTTCGTTTCTTCTTGTTGTAAAGCTTCTCTCCTGCCAATGTAATAAAATGGTCCGACCATTTATCTCCAAATACGTCTTTGTGAACTTTTGCCACAATTTCTTGCTTGAAGTCATCAAGTGCATCAAATTCAAAACTTTTGCACTTTTGAACTTTAGGCACTTGTTAAACATAAGATAAAAAACAGTTAAGTGTGACGGACGCAAATTAACATGATGAGACTGAATCTTAATTTGCCCGTTGAAAGTTCTTTATTTTCATATGGTCATTTCAAGAATGTATCCCTGATTAGATGGTGTAGACTGTCGTAACATCTGGGGTATCTTGGTAGTTATCTCCCTCTGGCTACATCTGAGGGACATCATTGATCCAGCCTTTCGTCCAATGGGGGTTTGAACTTGAAGATTGACCCATAATTCCCACCTGCCGACTATGCCAAAATGTGACGGATGCAATTAACCGATGAGACTGACATCTTAATTTGCCCGTTGAAGTTTTCTTTATTTCATATGGTCAGAGTAAGGAAAAACCAGGAAAAACCCTGTATACACAATCAACCAAAATAATATACCGCATTAAGTACCTTCAGGCCATGTTAGTGATACAAATAGTAGTTGGCCGAAATTTCATCCATAGTATACAATACCTAATTAAAAATCAACTTACCCTACTACGCTGGACATTAACAGGTTTCTCAAAACTAAGGGTGCGGTTCGCACCCTGCCTGCGTGGCAGTCAGATGTTGTCTGCGTAGGGTTGACCGTGCATGGAGCAGAAGAGTGCTTGGCATTGCCCATAATTGATTTGGCATCTTGGAGAACTTTGGGCACACTGACAAAGAGGGGGCTATCCAACCACAAAATTGTCCCAAACCACATGTTACATAAGTAACAGTAACACTTTTAATTACCCTCGTTGACCATCTTCATCCGTTCTTGTAGTCCATAATTTTCCACCATTGAAGAAGTACTTTTAAAGCACCAATAATTTTCTTCAAAACAGTCCGCCTTTGAAATTAGGCACTAACATGAGTAATCTAAACGCAAAAATTTTCTCAATGTTATCATATTTCTCAGTAAAGCCCATTTTGCATTATGTTTTAAGGGCCTCCTTTTTCGCATGTGCTTTGGGCAATAAAAATGGCCATTCTCCACTTTCTTAGTGGCATCTTCTCCCTTCCTCATCATCGGGTAATATATACCCGCACATGCAGCGTGGATCCACCACTTGCCGCCTCTTTTATTCTTCCCCTTGAAAGAACAGTTGATCCATATGAACTGATTTTTCTAGAGCTATGTCCGCTTCACTTTCGTACACGATCCTTCAAGCAGCACAATTTGCTCTGTGCCATTGGATAAATGCAATCTCAAAGGATCGGTCTGGCAGACTGAAATGTCGCCTGCATGGAAGATTTTTGCTGTTTAATCCTGCAGTGATGTTTAATATGTTGCTTTTATGATTGGCAAACCACTGTTTATATGAAGGAAGTGTGGTTTTACCCCACATATTGTTTTGGGCAACATTGTTTTACATGTATTCAATCCATCAATCCATTACTTTTGTCATCAATATGTAGTGCAAAGAGATTGATGCACTGGAACCATTTCCTAGACAGATATAAAGGTGCAAGAAAGAGGCCAATAAGCATACATAGGATGGGTCTCTATGGGCTGAGAGAGTCTATGAGTGGCAGGCTATGAGAAAACCCCCATTTGTTCCTTAATGATCTTGGGTGGTCGGTATAGTTGTTTAAAAAATCAGTGTCACTGTATTAAAAAAGAAAATACATTTACTTAAAATCCAGTAGACCAGTCATTAAAACCCAATATTCAGATCAACATTAATGGAACTTCGACCCAATGTCATACTTTTTGTCTGAACTTCATTGAGTACTGCTATATAATGAATCTAGAATGCAAAATAAGTTTAAAAAACAATACAAGTACTGATAGTTCTGACCTTGTCAAACTATTTAAATCATCATTAGTTTGATTTGAAAAATTACGGTCTAGAAATTAACACGAAATACAATAAGTTTTGAACAAAGTATAGTAGTTCCCTGACTTATTCAAACTAATTCATTAGTTCTGATTTGAACATAATTGTGTCATCTTTGATAGGTTTTTATAAAATTTAATTACTTAGGGAGCAAAACTTTTGTCCTTTTAAAAACAATCATTATGAAATAACAGTACCATCAGTAGCTAGTGAGTGTGTCCATATTGTGAAATCTTTCTATTTGCTTTTACTCTTCCTTCCTCATGTTCCTTCTCCTTTGTCTTTGGTTCTTCCTCTGTTGTCTTATTTTCCCATTGTTCCTTCAATGCTATTACAATGTTGTTTTTGATGTCAAGGATAATTTCCATAGATATGGATTCCATGACAGTAGTTGATGACATGAATGATGAACTACTTCATAAGATAGGATTAACTTTCACTGCCCCATCAACCACCAATCGGTAAGGATGATTATTATAGCAGATTGCCATCCAGGTTCATGTAAAAAGTATGACCAATACTGATTTTTTCAAAAGTTAATAAAATGGTAAACCATTTGACATTTTTAAAATCATATACATTATACCAGAGCTATTTATTTTATTCAAGCAGTTCAAACACCTGCACAACGAAATTTATTTTGAAAATGGTATCATTCTTCATTATTCGAAAAGTGATCAAGGATTTTGAAAGTTACAGGCCTTTCTGTTAATGTTTCACTTATAAGTTTCCTCATTGATGTTGTCTTCTCTTGTTACAGTGGCTTGATATACAATGCTTGAGTTGAGACAATTAGCATCAAGTGGGCATGTTATTTTTTCTTGCAGTTACAGTGTCATTGTATGTGATTTTCCAGATCCCGGATAGATTTATTGGTGGCTAGAGATTCTTGTTCCATTTTGGTCAATTCCGCTAAACTTATTTTGATGGGATTTCTAGGGGGAGGGGACATTTATCAAGTAGATTGGGAAACTTTTACTTACCCACATTAGTAGTAACAAATGTCAGCTTTACAGGGGGTGTAGTACCATGTATATTCTGGTGTTCTATTGCGTTTTCTGCTATCCTGCTGGTCATTGCTGTTATGCGTAGTCCTGTGTATTGGAATGTTATTGGAGTTGAGTTGTATGCACTTTTGAATTCTTCATGAATATGGTAGTGCTTGCCGCATTGAATATAGGCTTCATGGGAAGATATGTTGGAGAGTCTCCTATTTATGCTTTCTGGGATGTTTGGGGGGGGGGGGGGGTGCTCTCATTGTGAACATACAGAAGGGTATTGTTTGGCTTCATGTGTGGTTTGTGTGTAGCAGATTTATAAAGGTCTATTGCAATTTGTAGCTGATTTGTAGTTCCGGACTGTGGCAGCCTCCAGTCCCGAGTCATTGAATGCGACAAGAAGTTCCGCACGCTGGCCTACAGTGGCAGCATTGGATTGAGATCCCTCTGTTGGCCAGCATCAGTCGTAGACACCCATACACCAAAACAAGTTTCTGAGCATGCTTGGGTGTCTATCCAGGCGGCCGTTAGCAGCTCTTGCCAAAAGGCCCCCCTCCTGGAATCCACCCGTATAAGGCAATGTCCAGGAAGTCAAGCTGTGGATTGGCCTGCCTGACTCCCCGGACGAGGTCGGAGACCTGCAGCAGCGACCTTGGCTGACATGCGAGTAGGTCCACCATCGGTTGAAACCACAGGTGTGTGGGCGGTCAAAACTGATCCTTGCAAAGCGAATGTGACATGTCCCTCGGCCAGGGTTTGGAAACTTCCCGGAAGAAAACCCTATGTCTTCCGAAGAATGGAAGAAACTGGAAAAAGGTGTTTCTTTCTCCAGTTTCTTCCGGAAGAAACGGAAGAAATTGGAAGAAACGGAAGAATAAAGAAATTAGTATGGAACAACTAGACTAAATTTCACCATATTCATAATGCTGTTGCACTTCAAATCATCAGGCTACTTTTATTACTACTTTCATTTACAATCGGTTTTTTTTTTTTCAAAATTAATTTACAAGTTAATAGCATTTTATATTAGTATAAATAAACCTTGCCAGTATACTAGTAAAATGTTTTCATCACAATTTTGTTTTGACTTGCATCAATTATACAGATGATAATTGTACCTTATTTTCCAAGTCTTTCGCCGTGCACATTTTATAACTATCACATTTTTAATTGTAGATGCAAACCTGCAAGCTGTTAAAAAATCTGTATGCCCAATTTGTTAATTTTTCAAATACAAATCATAAAAGTAGTCACCATTAAGTGTTCTTTTATTGTAATGCGTAGTGGGAGGAACCTGGGTTAGGGAACTATACATATTTTTGAAGATGTTCAAGTCTTTCAAGGAGACTTCTTGCTTGGCTGCTGGTGTGAAACGTGTAATCACTTTTTCTTCCAGTAATTTTTTTTTGATATTTAGTGCCCTTGTGAATAAATGTGAGTTTAAATTATGGCAATTGCCTGGGTAGGTAGGGGGGGTCCCTGAATGGTTATTTTGAATTATTTCACTATATTTCATTCACTGTATACTATAACCCAAAACTGTCGTTCCCTTTGCTTTAAAAAAAATAGAAAATTTTAATGACTTTTTTAGTTTTCTTTCTTCCTTTCCGCTTTCAGTGGGAATAAACTGAAGAACCACTTTTCTCCAAGTGGAAAAAACCGCGGAAAAAACCATGGTTTTGTTCCGCCCTGTGGAAAAACTGGCGAACCTGTTTTTGTCCCCCAATCTGATTGTATAAGAGGCGTCCACGCGGACTAATGACTCCGGTCATTCGGGGCGTCGAGATCAAACACCGGTGAGTTGGTTGGAAAGGGATTCCGTTGCGACGCGATCTATCGTCGGGTAATAGAACTTGTCGAAGATCATCTGGACGTCCTGGGGCAACGTCTGCCGGATATGGTAATTTTTTGGTACCGCTGGATTTTGCGTCACACAGAACTTCCCCCGGCTGCGTGGGGGACCTCCTGGGCCCCTTTGCCTGTCACATAGGCCACTACGTCATGTTGTCGGACTGACTCATGACCTTGCCGCACACCAGCCTGGACTCGGAACTCCTTCATGGTATTCACCATGGCGAGCAGTTAAAGCAGTTGTTAAGCAGGTGATGGGAAGACGGCCTGTTTCGGTCGACCATTGGACCGGACATGCGATCCTCCCCTAGATGACTGCCCTCCCCACTCGATGCGTTGTCTGTCGATATGACGTGTCGTGGAGGAGTTGGGACTTCACCCCAACCACTCCAACTCCTCTGTGAGATGGCGGTATCGGGAAAACCCCTTTGGATATGGGGTTGGCCAACTGGGTGTCGGTCAGCAAGATGCAACTGAAGGTCCCTCGTATGAAGGTGACAGTGTGGGACGAGGTCTACCAGACTGGCCATGAGCCCCAACACTGAGTCAGGCCAATGCAGTTGCGTGCGGGGCACCGTGAAGCACCGTCGCACAAGACACCATGTTTGCCACCTGCTCCGGTGAAGGGAAAGCTAACCTGTGGACCAGGTCAAGCTGTGCACCCAGGAAGATAAGGTCTGCGTCGGAACAAAGTTGGACTTCTGGTAATTGACCAAGAAGCCAGACTCCTCACTGTTTGCCCTATGAACTTGAGTTGCTGCAGTGCATCGACCCTGGACGGGCTGTAGATTAGCCAGTCATCCAGGTAAACACACAGATTGATTAATGTGGGTACGCCGAAGGTACGCTGTTACAGCTTGAACCACCTTGGTGAAAACCCGTAGAGCTGTGGACAGGCCGAAGGGGAGACAGAGAAACTGGTATGCCTCTCCATTCACCGAGAAATGAAGCCACTGTTGATCATCTCGGTGAATTGTGACATGGAGATAGGCGTCATCCGAGGTCCAATGATGTCGTCCAAGTCCCTTTGATTGGACAACATAGAACTGAGGGCAATGTTTCCATCTGAAAATGCACTGGCTTGATTATAACATTGAGCGGCTTGAGATTGAGGATCGGCCGCCAATCGCCCATCTTCTTCGGTGCTAGGAAGAAGGTGGACCACAACCCCCTCGAAAGGGGGCTGATCCAGACGATCGCCTCCTTGCGGTACAGCTCCTCGACTTCCGTCAAGAGATCGTGTCGCTTCACTGGACACCCGGTATGGACTGTAGCCTTCATCGGCATGTGACGGGAGGGGCTGCAGTGAATTTGATACGGTACCCTGTATCCACCAGTTGCAGCACCCATTCGCCTGGCTAGATCCCAATCCAAGCCTGGGCAAACTTCAAAAGGCGACCGTCCACCAGAGGATAATGCCCCAGCGGAAGCTGCCCCCCCCCCTCTTGGGAAGGGGAGTCAGTGCGGTCGCCGCCCCCCCGTCAAACCCCAGTCTTAGCCATCCTGGCCCATTTGGCACAAGAAGGTTTAGACTGAGGAGCTGGCCACTTGGCCCCTTCAAAGAAGGGGGTTTTGTGGCAGGAGCCAATGCAGCCAAAGCAGCAGGAAGAGAAGGAGCAGCCGAAAAGGATTTCTTCAACTTCCTGCACTTCTTGTGCTTGGCCTTCCCGGTGGTGATAGGCGCTAGCTTCTCCTGAAGCTTCTTGTTCGTGACGAGCTGCTCCGTAACCGTGTCAAACGTGTCACTGAAGAGAGTCGCCCAGCCAAACGGCACCTTCCGCAGGTCCCCCGAAAGGTCCCAGTTGAAGACATGCCTCAGCTTCTCGCATCGGAAAGACCAGATACGCATTGACAGAGCCATCGATTCCTCCAGCTGGGAGCTGGCCAGCGTTGCTGCCAGCTCCACCGCCGCCAGAGAGGACGAATCTTGACCATCGGACGCGCCTGCAACCAAGTCACCAAGATAGTTGGAGACGCAGAGGGAGAAGCCTGACAAGCGGATGAACGCCTGTACCCGGGTGTCAGCACGCTTGAAGTCCTCTACCAGAAGGGGGAGAACACATAGGTGCCGAAGAACCCTGTGCGACGGCAATTTTTCCCCCCCCTTCTGACCGACCCAACGTGCTATCCGTTGAGGGAACCCTCATAACAACATGGTGGTTGGCATCTGCAGTGATTTTTGAGGTTGAATTCCTGGAGAACATGGCCACAAGATGTTTCTATTCTCTTTATTTTCCGAGGATTTTGGTTAGGTAACAACACGCCAGCCAATCATCTTGTAGATGATTACATTTCTTTTTTTCTATCATGGTTGATTCATGTCCAACAGTATAGACCCACTATATTGCATATTTTAGCTCCAGCATAGCTCCCCATGGGAAACACAAATGGGTTGGCAACCATAAGGTTTCCTCTTGATCCAGGTTTTGTTTTCTTGTGACTTGCACATGTTTTAGTTTTACTGCATGCGCCGTGTGGTTTCATTTGTTGAGTATGGGAGCCAAAAACCTTAGCAAAGTTTTACAGTGTTGTTAAGGTTGTTCTAAAGATATGGAGGGGTAGTAACCCACTCTATCAAGGGAGTTTCCATAACCTGGCCCATCTTGAGACACTTTTTTACCCTGGACACACTTTTTTATGACACACTTATGAATTCGGAAGCCGTAATGGAAAAACATGTGCTTTATTCAGGAGGGTTCCGATTCATAAGAGTGTCAGAAAAAAAAGTGTTAGAGGGTCAGGTTACGGAACACTCCCCTGAGTTTTTAATCTGTCCTTGTTTAACCAATGATGGACATCAGAAGTGAAAGTCTATTGATTCACACAAGTGCTTGTGTGACAAGTGTTGGTTGTACTTTCTAAAATCTGTTTGCTTATCAAAACCAATTTCTGATTTAGCCGGGTTAATTAATCTGCACGTAAGGTTATTAAAGTTTTCTTTGTGGTCTTTGAGTGAGATAACTGAATTTAGCCATAATTTTCAATTCTTTCCTCAAGCCTAGAGGTTGGAAGCATTTCTTTGCTTACATTGTGGATTGCTATCGAAAATTTTTTGGGTTTTTTTTTTTGGTAGATTTTTGTGGTTGATGTAATCAAGTTAACAAGGATCAATAGAACAATTAAGCTTATACGATATAGGTATGCTAGAGAGAGAGATAGATTTTATTTGGAAATTCAAAATATGCCTGTTTCAGACTTTATTTAAGTCCAACATCTGTCTTGCAACTTGCTGGCAGGGCCATCTACTCCATCAGGAAAAATGTAATATGTCAGTGGACCAGGTGCCATGTATTTACACCCCCGTAATCCATGGAAATCTGTAACTTCAACTTTTTCTCTTATGATAAATGCAACAAGTTCACACCATTTATTCAGTTCTTCACTCTTTGTACTTTTATGATGATTTCTCAAAGTTCATAATTATTCTTGAGTGAAATTCAGTCAAGATTCGATAGTATATTGATGGCAAATATCACAGCTCACAGCTTCTGGACCATGTGAAAAACAAGTTCTTGAATAGGATTATGTCCAGATTTCTGTAAGGGGAATTGTCAACGGCTGTGCATTGACAGTCTACATCGCCATCACACTTGATAGCAATGTTCTAAATGGGATCTCCATCTTGCAAAAACATTTTATCTGCCAATTGCTGAGAACAATAGATAAATTCCTCAATAAAATGAAAAAAGGCTCCAGTCATAGCTAATTTCAGGTTCTCTTAAAGGGACATGAGATGACTTTTTGAGGATCCATTTTGTCCTGAATACCTTTAAAATTAA
Source organism: Ophioderma brevispina (assembly GCA_023653785.1). NCBI lineage: Eukaryota > Metazoa > Echinodermata > Ophiuroidea > Amphilepidida > Ophiodermatidae > Ophioderma > Ophioderma brevispina. The sequence continues at coordinate 8,365 of JAMKCH010078027.1, read as the reverse complement.
ATATAGAACTTAAAAGATAATTAATTCGATATTTGTGCAAAAAAAGTAGTAAAACTTTACAATTGGAATAAAAGGTCAGTCCTTACTATCGTATTTCTTCGTTTATTTGAAAATACCCTATGTCAATGCAAAGAAAGTTGCTTTTTGGTGGGAGCTACATGTACACTTCGAACTTACAACTGGATGCCATCCTTCTAGAAGTCTGTACAAAGAGACAAAGTACAAAGAGATTCATTTGTTAAAATAATCTTAACAGCTTGGCTCATCAGGTATGGGAATCAGAACAGAATAACTTTGCCTATAATCATGCTATTTCATTTACAGAATATATGACAAGAGTTAACTTACACCAATCCTGCCCATCTTGGACAGAATTCTACTACCGGGTGGCTCAGCAGAATGTTACCCTCCTGAAACGACGCCATTTTTGCTTACTTAATCAATTCTTATCCTTGTTTAGCGTTATATTATGAAAGTATGTACTTTTATGAATCAGATGGTGAAAACAGAAGATAAAACGGTGAAACAATACCCAACAATGAACTCTTCACCCTAAATATGATGCAAACCTACTTTGTCCACGGCTAGTATTAGCGAGGAACCATGATGCCAAACTTCGACATTAAAATGCGTAGACCCTTCTGGCCAATATACTCTCAAATCCCGAGGCCCATTGCTGTTTAGAGTTTCTTGTTCAGTTCTCTACGCCCTGCAGCATTATTTGCGACTGACTGTCATGTCCTTTGACGCCCATACTCTTTCCTTGAACCTTTTTAGAGTCTTGCCATGCTCGAGATTTTTCTCTGTTCCCCTATTGCCATCTTACTAGGAACCCTACATTGAGGGAAAACGTTTACCCATTCACGATGCCGATGGTCTTTAAACATCGGCAGATCAGATCAGTAAGAATCTGCCCTCGAGGAGCCCCACGCCACGTGCCATTTTTGAAAAGTGTGCTTTAACCAATTCATATTTGCGTATGATGGGAGACGGGTGTGGGGATTTAGGTCATTTCATTCTAAAAAAAACAAATTAAGTGCATTTTCAGGTGCTTTTTAGGCATTACTTAATGAACACAATTAATTAAATCCTGAGGACACTTGTGCTCACATCCATAAAAATACAATGTACACATTTCTCTGCTGTTGGTAGCCGTGGACAAAGTAGGTTTGGCATCATTTTAGGGAATAATATGTTTGGTTATTTTTTCACCGTTTTCTTTCTATGTTTTCACCATATGTTCACAAAAGTACATATTGTCATAATATAACGCTAACACCAGGGATTGAATTGATGAAGTAAGCAAAATGGCCGTTTCTGGAGGGTAACTTTCTTTCTGAGCCTGGAACACCCTGTAGGCTCGAGATGCCTGGTAGCACACAACAAACTTGTAATCTTTTGATGCTAGTAGCACATTTCAAATAAACCCGACCGAATATCTTTCATTTACTTTTGAGAATGCAGATCTCAAATGGTGACAATCAGGTCCATTAAAATGGGTTACCGGTACTTGTTCCTTTTACACATCTTGAAGTGGATGAGTAGGCTACTCATTAAGTCTAAACTTAGTATTTGCAGTGCTAGTGCACACAGGCTATAGTGACTATCCATACTTACATACAGTGTTCTTTCAAGAAAAGGCACACCCTTCCACATGAACTTTTTCGTATCGAATATGTATAGGCATCGTTTCAGATTCAATTGAAACAATTTTCTCCGTAAAGTCTGAGACACGCTATCGATTCCTTTGTTTGGAGTCAATCAAAGAACAGATTAAAGTGGGTCATGACATTGCATCAAGGTTGGGTGAAGAGGAGTAATTAGGCCACGTAAATATTGTTATGTTTTTTATGACTGCCAAAACTCTAAACGACTTAATAAATGACGGACCATAGAGTGGTATTAAACAAGCTTCAAATATTATTTCCTAGAACAAGGACAATAATATAATTGCCTTAGAGACTGTAAAAGATTTTTAGTGATAATAAATACATTATTCGTATCATTTTTCTATGTTAAAAGTTTGTTTAAATTTGGTGTTTGGAATTATTCAGTGCATTTGCCTTGATATTTTCTTCGTGAAAAAGGGACATTTTTAATTACGGCCAATAATCTGATCTGGTATCGTGACCAAATCAAATTTTCAGAAAAAAATATTGTATTGATGGGTAACGCATACAACCTCTCAGAACGAATTGAATCTTCGACACGTCCAAAACTTTTAAGAACTGACAGGAATAAAAATCCTACTATAACTCCACATGACGCGCTTGTCGTAATGTTTTGAGCAAAAAGAAAAAAATAAACCACTATAACTTGATCATCAACCTACTAAATAGGTAGATTAGATTGAAATTGCCACCAAAAGGTGGTGTACTAAATTTTGGACCACACACGGACAGACCCACAATCCTGCTAACATAAGGTCTTTCCGATGCGTCAGATGACTAATAATGGCAGCATATACAGTAATATTCTAAAGTCAATGAAATTATGTTTTAATATCATGTGTTTCAGCCTCTTCTCTTTTTTTGTTGAGTTACTGCAATCATGACATCATTGAGTCAAAATTAGCAAGGTTGAAATGCTTAGTGTTGCTTTTGTGTTTTGTTTGATTAAAACATGAAAACTTCTACATGACAAGAAATTTATCGCAGTCTTCCATCATGATTGTAATTATTGCTATTACATTACTTGATCCTGCACTGTTTGACTGGGGTTTCAGAGACTGATATCAGCAATGCCTACAGAAAGACAGTTTTCATCAGTTTCACATTTGTTGAAGCCTTCTTTGCAAAGATTGCCCCTTGTATGTTCAGCAGGTTCTAGAGTGAGGGTTTTGGCTTCCCTCGGAATCTGTAAGGTTCAAGTACAATATTGGTACTCATCAATTCTGGAGGCTGTAGTCCTCTCGGCTAACTGGCTTTGTCCTATCAATGTGGTAGATGAATCAATAATCCTTGTTTTCTTTCACAAAGGGAAAAAAAAACAAGCATCCCGGTCGCTTCTTACAATTGACATACTTCCTGTTTGTAACCTAAGAAAAAAAAATTTGCAACACTGTATCCAGCTTGACCCTTGATGTCCGTCATAGTTTATTTGAACGGATCACAATTTACAGCTGGTAGTCTCATGCATGATTTAAGCAATAAAAGAAAGAACTTGAGCTAGATATTTAAGCAGGGTTCTCTTTACAAATGCTCTGTAGATGAATTCCAGAATATTTTTAATATAATATGACAGGGTTTGAAAGCTGAATAGAGAAATAAGTGAAATAAATTACATAGCGTCTACTGTAAGCGTAAAATCAAGTTTTATTGCATACAAACTAGATATATACTACAAAGCGCAGACTTTCATGGCTAATGCCCACCAGCTTAAATACCATGCTACATTGTGATGAAGTAATGAGTGGTTAATGGGAATTTACAATTGAATGTTGCTGTATGCCATTAGGTAAATTTTTAGCGCTTCACTCGCCCATGTGTTAGAAACGGATCTTGTCAGCAAACCGTTTCATTCATAAATTTTCATCACCCCCATCCCCCACATGTGCAAAAAAAAAATTACGCCACTGCAATCTTTCATTGAAGTTTGGCACAATATGGTCGAAATTGATGGAGCCTTTTTCAAGATACACACAACATTAGCCAATTATAGTATGATCATATATCCTACCATATAAGCCTAGTAATGTATGTGGTTGCCATCTGTGTACAATTTTATCATTTTCATTTCTTGCAGACAGCTCCTCAACGTTCATCATTTGCTATAGGCCCATTTAGAACAAATATTGGGAGCCACAAGAGATCTGGCTCTAAAGTTACAAGAAATTTGATTTTATTTATGTATTTTTATATGAATTCTTAGAAGCTCTTGTCGAATGACTATAAACACTCCTGACACCCCTTCTTTAGTCCCTTGGCCACTGGTCTTCCTTGTTGTTTTGATACTCAATAGCACCAGAGATACATCTTGCTCTGACCTGGTGGTTCTTTATGACAAGGTTTGGGTGCATAAGCTGTACTGATGTTGTTAAACACCTCAATAAATGAAAAGTATGCCGGGAGAAGAAATAAAATAGTAATTCGGATGTCAGAACAAGTACTGCGCGCTCCCAGTCGGGGGGGGGGGGGGGGGGAGGCCAGGGGGCATTCCCCTCCCTAATTCTTTTTTCTTGACTTCCCCCACCCCACCACACCTCCCCCCCACACCAACCCCCCCCCCACCCCACACACCCCCCCCCCCCCCCACCCCCCCCCCCCCCCCCCCCACCCCACCACCCCCCCCCCACCAGAAGGAAAAATGACAGATTTATGGCAAAATCAGCGATTTAGGGGAATAAAATCACCAATTTGGGGCAAATATCAGCGATTCTTGGGCCAAATTTGGAAGTTTGCCCCCCCCCCCCAGTTTTTGCCCCCACTGTCAGAACAGTACTGAATATTATGGGAATTGAAAGCCTTTGTATTTTGCAGCTTTTTAATACTAAGCTGTTTCCCTTGAAATTTTCTCATTCTACAAATACCTTTTCACCAGACTAATTCTAACCAGATTTGCTTCAACGGTTCCATTGCTTTAGCACAGTCAAGTTGAACCATCACTCAAAACTAGTGAGACATAGCACTTCTGACCGCACCCTGCCCTAGTTTTCTACCCGAGTGTTTTTGCCCGAGGCCGTTTTCCTCAATGAAACTGCAACCCATATCAGCTCATCTACCCACATATATTTGCCGACAGGAGTCAATAATTGCCAATCTTTAGCCCGAGGTCCCTGTTGTGTGAGGCCCATGATTTTGCCTATCCATTGGGTCCGGGAAGGTGTTCAGGTTGATGCATTGCTAAACCTTAACTCTGAATATCTTGAAAGCAACATTTCCTTTGTTCACATCTGCTTCTGAATTCATTTTTTTGTTCTATGCAGGAAGGCTTCATCACCACCTATTTGTTTTTTGTCTTAGCCTGGATCCATCATTGTGTTCAGACACTGCTTTCCATGATGCCCAAGATCATCCAGACGATGTTGGGACAGCCAGGGGATTCCACCCTACTCTTATCGAAACTTGCTGTGAATACATACAGGCATGATTCATCCATGTAATGGGACCAATGGCTTAACATCCTTTCCGAAGGATGGGCATTTCCTCATGGTTCATTTGCCCAACCCAACAACCACGGGGATTAATTCCTGTTTTAATCAATAGTACAAATCAAATCCAGTATCTGGTACCTTAAATTTAATCCCGCTAGCTTCAATGTTAGTTTTTGTTGAAAGTCAGGGAAAAAAAGCCAGGTAAAACTCCTAGTTTGAACCTCGCAGTCAGTGTCGAATAAAAAATGATGGAAACCCCCAACTGTTTTTTACCAATCGCCCATCCTCAAGAGGGCATGTTAGAGCGTCTACATTTGGAAGGTTTAATGAACAAGCAGGTACGAAAGAAAAACACATACCTTGTTTCACCTTGCCTGGTTTATCGTAATCATCCCCATAGAAAACCATGCTTTGACTTTCTGTCATGCACGGCATAATTACTAATCATCATCTTTTTACATAAGGCGCATTTGCTATTCATTCAATCTTCAGGTGTATCCAATATGACCTGGAAAATTTCCAAATGTTCAACAACCTGGGGTTTGAAAAAAAATAATTGGGGGCGCTTCTTTCCTGGAAATCTCGTCTCTTTAAGCTGAATTGCTTGCAGACCGAGATGTGATGGAGGGAGATGTCGAGGGCCATAATTTGGATCATGGGGCTGATTTATCAATGGGGCTGACATTAGCCGATTCATCTGCTTATTCACAGTTTTGGCGACTTTTGTTTGGTCCTTTATCATTTTTCACTTGAATTTTATCATTTTTATTTTTGTTACCATAAGCCCCTTGTATTCAAGTGGCATCGATGTAAAACACAACGATAAAAGCCTAGGCCTGATGCATTGTAATGCATGACGAATCGTGCTAGGCTGAGATGGCAATAGCCTGAAGTGACCTGTTACCAACTATAAAACTTTTTGCTTTATACAGACATAGTAGAGCGGTTTGGACTGCAAAATTATCGACAACCCCTCCCCCTCGGTACAACAAAACGCAACCACTTCTATTCCAAAGATAGTAATAAATAATTTTAAAAAATGATGGTTGTGGTCAAAAACTTTGGTGGCAGGGGTGTTTTTGAGTCAAAAAATCACGTTTTTTGAGCTAAAAACTTAAGAATATCAAGAATTAATTCTTAGCAAAACAAATTTTAATCATCATGCAATACTATCAATCTCTGACATTTATATTATAGATTTTTGTTTTATACAATATATAAAAAAAAGGGTCTAGAATTTTAGCCCCCAAAATCACCCTTTTTCTAAAAAAAGTACCCTTTTTATCACTGTCACCACAACTAGTATTACCTGAAAAAAAAACCTTTATGCAAAGTATAAAACCTATATCAATAACAAAAGGATACCATAAAAATAAGATTGTAATATTTTTACCTTAAAAAAAAAAATAATAATTTCGCTTAACTGGCATCCCAAATTTCTTTTCGGACTAGAAAGCATCCCTGCCACCAAATATTTCAACCACAACCATCATTTTCTTAAATCTTATATATTTATCCTTCAAATAAAGGTGGTTGTGTTTTGTTGTACGGTGGGGAGGGTAACTCTAAAACTAGAGCACTTTTCAAGGGCTCGGCCGCTCCGCTACCCTGTACAACTGAAATATAACATTTAATTTAAAAAATTTGCCCCCTGTACTTTTCTTTTGTTTGCTAAGTTATGACTAAAGCCTAGCCCTAGTTTAGGAGGACTCACCAGATTGCCACACTTGAGGGTGCACTTTGATCAGAAGTTGTCATCATTTGATGAGCTAGCTTAAAATGTTCAAAAAAAGATTTTTGGTACAAAAAGTTTTTGTACCATAGACCTTGTGACAGAGCTGGATGTAGCCTTTTTTTACTTTGATGCATACCCGTCTTGTTATACCCAAGACAAGACAGACAAAGTAAATGGACCTCATTAACAATACCCACATTTTACCAAGAGCAGTAGCAGCAGTAAAAAATGATCAATAATCACAACCTTCATGTTAAAAAAAATGCAAGCCATTGGCAGCTAACTTTTTCACCCCATGGGTTGTGGGGGGTTTGGGTTTAATGCACAAATGCATGTAAATTTGGCTCTGTGCATGCATATTTTCCCTTGCATGTAAAATTTTGTATTTTTCAGCCCATTTTGGGGAAAAATCATGGGTTGTGCATGTAAATTTTATTTTCTAAATCGTGGCCGTGAAAATTGTGATCATGGGTACCCGGATAGGCTAAGCCGGCCCCGGCATGTTCAGATGAAACAAGGGCGGGACACCCACTTTGATGTGAAAACACTTTGCAGGTGGACATAACATCCGTTTCTCTAGTCTAGTCTTCTAATGATAGGCAAACCCTGCTTCGCATGATCGCCACCGACCCACATACGTGACAACGGACCTTGATTGATGTGAAGTATACCCCGCGAGCATGGAGTCCTTTTAGAACAAATTTTGGTTTTCTTTCCAAGAGATGCTAAGCGGCTTCGAACAACATGAACAAAAACAAAAGAGAAATGATCAATATGATCAGCAGAAAAATCCAGCACTTCTTGATTGTTTGATTTCTTGTCCGTTTCATTTCAAATTTGCCAAACACGTCGCTGAAAAGAGTGATCACAAGACCGTGCCGATCTGTAAATATTTCTCCCGGTACTGGTCTCTTTTGCTTCTTTGCACGGTCCATGGCTCGAAAAAGTGGGGATTTGAGAAGCTCCTTCCCAGGAAAGGTGGCCATTTGGAGGGAAACTTGGCCATTTGGAGGAATATATATACATAAGATATAGGTGGGAAAGCTGTGAGAAATGCGATATTTTCCAGGGAAATTACTTTTTCAACCCCTGTACATGTCGGTATGGACAAGATTTAAAGTAAAGATTGCCGATTCCACTTCAGTAAGTATATACACTATGCTACATGTGTTATGTGTACTACAGAATCAGAATCAGAAATCATATTTATTGAAATCACGTAAACACATAGTACAGTCAATTCAAACACAGATAACATCACTTGATTACAAAGTTTACCTATTTTACCGGTACAAGAGAAGTGTTTTATCACAGTAAGTGCAATAAAATGAATTAATAAAGTTGAACCACTGATTTAAGAACATCATTGTTCAGTAGCACCAATAATATGTAAAAAGATATCCTCATAGAATAGAAAGACTATCAAAGCTGTAAATCTCACTTAACGCTTTAAATAAACGGTCGCTTTGAGTGAGAGTTAACTTCGTACATTTCATAACACAAATGAAATTCATCTTCAATATCCAGTAAATCACACA
>JAMKCH010078016.1:0-109677 GCA_023653785.1 Ophioderma brevispina | reverse complement strand
GTCTTCACAGGCGAAAAAGCAAGAGGGGTCAAATCAGGGTGACAATAATCTTGAGTATAGTTTCTCAAGCTCCATCACCGAGGATAAAATCTAAAATATTTAAGATTGTAAAATGGTCTAAGAGTTAAATAGTGGTCAATATACCATCCTTCGGCTCCAGTACCTTTCATATCTATCAGGTGTGTTTCCGTAAGGGACTCATCTGCCCATTTTTTGACACCCTTATGAATTCGGAAACCCTAACGGGATAATAAAACATGTGGTGTATTCGTGAGGCTTTCCGAATCATAAAGCTTTCATAAGTGTGTGTCAGAGAAAGAAGTGGCTGATCAGATTGTGATCGCCTTCTTAAAAATATAATAAATAAGAAAACCTTAGAATGACACTTAGGGGGAAATTTGAAGTATTCATTAGGCTATAATGAACTTCTTAATATTATTTGGATTATTAATATTCATATCCTTTGTTACTCTATTATTCTAGTGGATTATCTGTAATTTGCATTAAATTACTATTCATATCTTTGACGGAATAAATCTCATACACAAAGGATACTTAAGGGGAAACGGCATATTTCCCCCTAATATTAATTAGTGCATTAAGAACATGCGAATTCCCCCTACACACATAAATAAGCTTATAATTAATATAACATAATAAATAATAATTAATATAATATTAATAATAATTAATCTAGTCAGTTTCATAGAGCGCAAAGCATGTGCTGCTACTCCCCCCATTTTGGTTGCAAAATATATGTGAAATTGGCCTATTTCGGTCTGAAATAGGCACTCAGCCGTGCAAACGGTTTACACGCAGCCCGAATATTTTGTGTAAACAATTGACTGCTCCCAACGTCGCCTGGTTAGATTCGAGGTTCTCGAACACTCATGGGGGTACCAGTTTTGGAAATGTTATGTAAGAAAATATTGAGATGCTTTCCAATTTCATCATTTTCTCTGATTTCTAAAAACTATACCAATAAATCCTATCTTGGTCTACATCAGTATGAGGTGTAAGGTGCAGTCAATTATCCAAATGATTGACAAAGTGTCTGTACTAAATCACCGTATCCATCCATGGAATGTGAGTACGTGGATAATCCCTAAAGGGAATCCGTTACTAAGAAACAGCTTTTAAAACAATATTATGCCATAAAATAATTTTTGAGCACAGCGAGTGGTTTCATGGAAAACGGAAAAATATTAGCTATAAAAATGAATTAAAACATTTTGTACGACCACGCACTATTTGAAATTCGCGCTATGATATGGTATATGGTAACGTGTTTATGCATACGACGGCACAGTATCTTCCAGTGACACTTTCATAACGTGTATGGCATGTATGACAATGTGCCGGTCGTATCTCATAACACGTTTATACAATAGCGCCAATTTTAGTAGTGCATGGTCAGACTACATGGTTTAATTCATTTTTATGGTTAATATAATTCCTTTTTTCCATGAAGCAGTTGATATGTGCTCTATTATTATATCGTCTAATTTTTTTATAATGTTATTTGTTGTGCGGGTTCTCCTTTAAAGGCTGACTCAGAGATTTCAAATATAATTATTTTGAGTAGAATTAAAATTAGTAATCTCCAACTAAAGATAGTCACCTAAAATGAACAATTCGAAAGTTAGAGATGAAGCGGATTTTCCGTTTTCATGCAGTAAACACCGGGAGTAAACATTTATGCACAGTATAACAGTGCCATTAGGATACCGTGTATAACAAAAAATCCGGATCCGGAATTTTATAACAAATATGAAGGACTTCGATTGTGAGCTTAGTTATTTCAAAAAAGTGATTAGTATATGGACAAGCATTATGTACATGCCAAAAAAACACTATTTTGTTTTGGGAAAATTGCGTGCGCCCTCATCGTGAAATCTATGAGTCAGCCTTTAATTACCGTATTACTAGAGTTATGTATAGCAGCTTAACAGGTAAACCTATGCCACAAAATTAACTGACAGTTTTGTAATATATATTGCATGAAAGACTGCAAGCAAAACATTTTGTTAGCTAAGGTTTTCCTCTTTCATTGGACCCTAAATTCAGCCAAATAGTGAAGAAATGCCAAGCGGGTAAAGAAACTGCGTGCCCCCATTGAGAGAGTGTCCTAGCTATCATGTCAACATGTACGGAATAAACCATAAACCGTGGCCTTGTACGAGCTATTTGAGTAACAGTGCTGAAACAATGATGCGTACAGCACTCAATGGAGAACAAAATAGCTAGATGCAGTCAATCAGGAGGTCACGCCAACATCGTTATTTTCTGTACACGAGAAGGCAACAAAATCGCTGTGACCTCAGTAGCTGGTTGAAAATACCTGAATTCATTATAAATAATGTATATTGTATTATTGTTGCGGAGTGTCAACTATATATCTAAGTTGGTCTAATATGACGTGAAAGGGTGTTTGGGGGTTAAAAACAATGGATTAAAAGCGACGAATTTTAAGTTTTGAAAAAGCGTCGTCTCTGTCATTTATAGAAATCCCAACAAAGTTTAAAGTATCCCAAATCATTAATTGAATTGTGTGCTACAAAAAAGTCTATGTACGTATTACTCTATCTGTTTTAAGAAAGCGAAGCCCTCGGAAAATGTATAACTTGCATTTACTGGCATCACAGAATTGAATTCTCATATGCTATAACATGGGCCTGATTTTCATCGATTTGAACTGCAGACGTGTGCAGGGAAATGTGGACAATAGCAAGGTCGATTGCCTATTGTATTTGTGAAAGCCCATTTAAAATGACCCTGTCCAACAATTTTCGCTGTGAACAATAGTACTTGGGTGACCTGCCGACTAACTGGTTGGGCGGTGGGACACTCAGTCACACGCACACACTATTTCATGATACCGGTTGTACTTGAAAGGTTGAAATGTACTACTTTGACACTTTCAAGACTTTGTGTATAGTTCAAGAAAGTTGTTTTGACCTAAAAAATGCAACAGAAACATTTTTTTGTGTTATCATAGTTCTAAATTGTCACGTGTCAATAACGCGAATAACGTGTCAAAAGTGTAGAAAAATCAACAATGGGGAACTTGTAAAAAATAGGGGTAAATTTTGTACAGGTGTCAAAAGTAAAACGTGTCTAAATGTTTTGAAACCTACACCAACTTACTAATCTGGTCATGATGGTTAAAAAAAGGTATAGTTTGCCATATCTACGGTCATTAGTTTCAGGCTTATAACGGTTCAAGGTCATCCTGCGGTAATTCACTTAGAGTGCTCCGATTTTGACGAAGCTAGTCTCAAATTGTTTGTCTGGTCATATCCTATAACAGAAAATTTGACATTTTAGTATGTAGATTAGATCATAGATGGTAAGCATTAATGACTCCATGGGATATTTAGACCATTGTTATATTTTGACCTCTAATGACGTGACCAAATGGTGAAATGAGTGCAAATAATATATTTCTTGGTCCTTTGTATACGGAGAATTTGGGACCATTTTGAAAGAATCGAAGCATTCTGAAAATGTTACCCACGATGACCTTCAACCTTTATTGCCCTAAATCTATTAAACTATAACCCACCCACAGGATAAGGCAAACTATACTTTTCTTTAATCGTATAGGATGTTGGTATGCCTATTATAGACTTCATTACAATTATACCTACTTTATATTTCACAAATACATATTCCCCGCCACTTATTATTTCTAGACTTTTGATACGTTATTCTCTCAGCATTTTTAAGTATAACAACACCAGAATTGTTTCTGTTGCAATTATTTTGAGGTCAAACCATTATTTTATTTAAATTGTTTGCACTAGTAATGTTTCATTGCATTGCGTGTGTTCGTGTCTATCGACCGTGCTACTTTCAACGACAATTGCTTTTCTTGCGAATGGTAAAAGCATACAGATATTGATTAACTGGAATGCATCCCTAAAATGCACGGTAAGATTGAAATTCATGTCAATTCGTTTCAATTCAAATTTGCAGTCCACACTAGACCTCTATTGAAAGAGCCATAAAGTATCATTTTCGAAAACAGCGTCTTCCGGCTTTCAAAAACCAGAGCTTTGTCAAGTCGTACACAAATACTTCGACTAATGCCTCAAATGAAAGATAAAACTTATATTCTAATTTAGCTGTTGCTTGTCGGTATTTTAGACTATCAATTTCTAAAACTGGACAGTTATTTTGTTGTTAGGTCTAGGTGTATTATGGGATGGATCGAGTTTAAATAACTACTATGGGATAATGCAGAGTATCCTTCGCTCGAAGTTACAAACAAGAGTTTATCACCTTTGCAAATATTATTGGTTGCGAGTTAACCATTTTATGCTATGTGGTATCTATTTATTGCTCTGGTATCAACATATCCAAAAAAGTTATGGGCAGGAGCCTACTGATTCGAGAACCAACTTTATTTCTATAAGAACTTGACTGAAGACAAGCAAAACACGATTCTGAAAGCACTAATGCTTCCTCTCCAGGATACTTCGATCCGTGTATTTTTTGGCAATTTACAGGTTTCCAAGTAATTTGTGTTAGAAGACAAAAGCGTGGAATATTCCAATGCGTGCCCTTAACCAATGACCTTTTTTCGTAACGGCTCCGTGCCTCGGCATTCTCTGAAATATATCGTACTGACAAATACTTAATATTTTATAAATGACTGTATCGCTTAGTTGAGCCATTTATATTCGCAATACCAATTATAACTACCATTATATCGTTTCACCATGGCAACTCTTCTCCATAGCACTATTACACCCTTTTACAAGGTGGTCTTCATTCTTCAATGAACATTTTAATTGTTGCATATGTCATGTGCCCTTTTCACGTCAGTATCGCACTGAAGATATCAAATCTTAGCTAAGAAACGCGACATCTACATTTCATCCTACATTATTTTAGAGGCTGAGATTGTCGGGGAGGTAACATTAGCAACAAATTACTTGCACTGCAGTTCAAATTTGGTATGGAAATCTCAAGAAGAAAGAAGCGGTGGTGAGTACGGTACCCTGAGTTGAAGACTTTAAAGTAAATAAATAGATTTATTAACTTGCCGACTGCAGTCCAGCAGCAATACAGACAGAGGAACGCTAGATATGATTAACAATATAATAGCCGTTAAATTATTGTACGGGTTCGGTAGAGTTCACTCTAAATGTTTATAAGAACAAACTAGAGTGTTGTTTGAATCGGAAATGAGCCAACGTCATTGAAAGATGAAAGAACGACACTCTAAATTTTGCAACGGATAATGTAGTTGTGTATAAATTTGTTGAACTCTACTGATAATATGTAGCCAAAAGAACTTCAAATAAATCTGTTTGTGTATAGACTGTAAATAAGTCATATTTTTTTACAAAATGAACCTTGGTGCCATTTGGGTCAAAATTGAAGGTACATACTTTCGTTTCTTATTATACAGATACAAATAGATACTGTTCGTGCGTTACATGTGCTTGTAGCTTCGGGATAATGATGTATCAGTATCACTAACACATAGATTTATTTATTTATGAATGAGGATAAGTATTTTGTGCTAACGTCATTAAAAAAGCTAAAAAATACTTCGTCTAAATCGGAGAGGTGGTAACATCTGAAATATTTCAACCTCGAGACAACATAACAATGGTCCTGCACTCCTAGATGAAAAGGAATCTGACGTGTTTATCTCCACCGCATACCGGGCCGGTAATTGAAGATCTTTAGCTCCATTGTTTGACATTTTATTCATTTTCAAAAATGTGCCAGTTTTATGTGCGGGATCAGACAGTATGATTTTAATTATTTATTATGAAATTACACTTGGTTTTCCCCTAGCCCCCCTCCCCCCGACGGGTACAGCATAATTTGTTATACAGTGTAGTTGGGTATTTGGTCTACGCCCCAGTCTTAACAGTGGTCTTCAAAAAATCCGAAAAATATATATTAGAGATCCGAAATTCGCTTTTGAAAACGCCAGGCCCCTGACAACTCGGTCGATGATATAACAGAGGTAAGGCAACTTGTGCTAGCAACACTGCCAACAGAGCCCAAGCAGGAGGTTAAGCATTTACATAAAATGTGTTCCTTTTGAAATATGGCTAAAAAAACGACAGAATCAAGCCAATTAGGTAAGTTCATGTATTTAAAGTTGCGCGCATAAGATGGCATGTCCCTAAAACTGGCGCCCGAGACAGAACTTCTGTTTCTTGCAAGGCACTTCAGTGATTTCATAGTTGTCAGCTACGGATACCTTACTACAATACGTAATTTAATGGGAGATTCATTCACCATACTTCTTGTTGTAGGTTCGAGCCCCGCTGATCGCCAATATGTTGTGGCACTTGGGCAAGGCACTTTACATCGCTTGCCTCTCTCCACTAGGAGTTATAAATGGGTACCGGCATATGCTGGGAATGCACCAACAGGACACTCGCTGTGCGGGAGGGAGGAGTGGCGAACCCCCCCCAACAGTAACAGTATATGAGGGATTGGGCACCAAAACGCCAATGACAGATAGATGGGCACTTCGCCTGCGGGCGCAACATTGCACATCTTTGAACACTCACTGCTGTTTTCCTCCTTTTTTGTCAATTGTCACTTGTAAACATAACTTGTGAGACTATCTTGCAACTTTTAAGCCTTCCTGCAATTTTAAAATAAATATTTTGACTCTTCGGGTGGATCAATGATAGTGGCTATTAAAACAAGTGTCTCTGGAATGCTCCGGCGTGGGTATACCATCCAATATACAGGTACTGTTGTATAGCCACTCCAATGTAGAGGGCCCTTGAACAGAGCTAAATTATGCTGAAGGAACATTTGTTGTCCTCCAGATCAACCAAGTATGAGAAGAATTAACCAATAAATGCACACTGGTTCACACTGAACAATTTTCAGCTATTTTCACAGGTGATTCGTTGTATTCTCTGCTGCTTGGATGTTCTGGAGAAGGTCTGCCAAGATAACCTATTGAAATGCAGTAAAATCGCCCTATAGGGTCCTTTCACGCGAAGGCAAATTATGGAGGACTTTTGAATGGACTTTTGTTTGCCCTAGATCTTTCAAGCATGCGAAGAACACGGTACATGCCATGTTCACCTGGAATTTCAGTATTTCTGCATGTGAATCCTTTATACGGGATTTTTAAATACCGCGGGACTGTACAGCTGATATACTCGGAAGCGCAGAGGAGTTAGTACTGTTACGTCACGCAAAAAACACGGGCCGATCTCCTCCACCCGTTTTCAGGGCATATTTTTTAACATTTCGGTAATCATTTACTAAAATAAAATACATATATACCTAAATATGGACAATTAAGAGGATTATGATTCCATTGCTAAAACCCCTTTAAGGAACGATATAGAAGCTTCACAAGAGCTCGCCATTTTCCTCGATCCCTAGCCAAATTTTTAGCTTTTACCATGCTCCTTTCAGTCCACTCCTTTATTCCATCTGTCCAAGCTGTTGCCGGACGACCTCTTCCTCTACGACCTTTCACGGCACCCTGAATGATTTGCTTCTCAATGCTTTTCTCTCTTCTCATAATCCATACATAATAATTAAATTAATTTGAAAAGAATACAATCAATTAATATATGGAACTAAATTAAATGGAATGATATAAGCAACTAAATTAAATGATGTTGAAGAATAGTACAACAGAATTCAAGATAAGTCAGTAATTAGAAATAAACATATAGGGGGCTTTCACAAGAGGTCAATAGGTTAACGTGGCCGACCAGACTTGCCTCCAGAACAACCCAAGCATGCAGAGAATACAAAAGAATCACCTGCATAAATACGTGAAGTTTTCAAGTAAACCAGGTGCATTTATTGTATTCTTCGCATGCTTGGATGAGGCTGGAGGGCAAACAAAAAGTCCATTCAGCATATTTTACCTTATGTGAGAGCATGGAAGAAAGATAAGAAGGAACCACATCGACTTCCACAATCCGATTTTAATCTGTTTATCCATTCACCCGCACAAAAGGAAGGGATTCAACAACCACCCTTTGATCATAATCCCTCTGCCACAATCGATGATCGGCGAGCAATCATTACTGTAGAATATTTTGAAAACTCTATGTCCGAACACGTAAAAGTGTACAAGTATATTGCATATTACAACATGTTCCGGGTGTCTCCGGTGTGTATTTGTTGTTGTTTTCGTTATATAAGAAGTTAATGTACATCGTTATGCGTTCAGCTTTACTGCCCAAGACTGCCCAGTGTGAAAAATAAAGCATGAAAGTTTGACTAAATTTGAATGTTGGACCCGGGGGGGGGGCCGTCTTGGATTTTCGTTGGGCACCATTGCTCGTTCAAAGGGTTCTGAAAGTGACCCCTAACGGGACCAATTTTCAGATAAAATATACCCGGTCCCTAATTGGACTGAATTTGTACCCCCAGTGGGACTAGAACTCGATTAATTTGAATTTGATACGTCCTTAGCGGTAGTCCCGCTTTGAAGCTAGTCCCTCATTTTTCGGAACGAGCATGGGATCCCACCAAATCCACGGTTCCATGGAACGCTTGCCCATATGTTTGAGTATTTACTTCGCAGCATGCCATCGCGGTGCTGATTCGCTGATTCCCGATGACCCTTAATTTTAACGCAAATTAAGAACAACCACGACTGAGAATTTTCTCGAGCGAGAAAATGTGAATAGAATTATCCTCGGAAGTGCCACTTGAGAGAATAGGAATAACAATTGCAATTAATGGGGTCGGCGTCAGATAGATCGTTCAAAGGCCAAGTGGGTCGATGTGGTTCCTTCTCTATCTCTTTCTTCCATGGTGGAGTGCCCTATTCAATACCTATAAAAATTATGAACGAGAGACGGGGTTGGACAGTAAGACAAGAGACAGAGGCCAGTAATAAACCTTACAAACATAACAAGACAAAACAACAGGAGCGCATATCAGGCATATTTGACTTGCATTTCGTATTCTAGCACAATTCTATTGTGTCAGTTCGCTAGATACCCTGAGAAAAGCTTATTCTCAAAATTTCAGTTGATTCCTGATCTTGCTTTTTGGTATTAGCAAATGTTTGTATCGAAGTCGCTACTGTACTGGAATTTTTGTCTGTGTACGGACAAAATATATACAAAATTGGCGAATTTTTGCAGAGACGATCGAATTTGGACTTCAGATTGGGCACACATACTACAGACGGTCCCCCCAAAAAAACTATACAATCAAAAGATTAATTTTTTGGCCAAAATGTCAGTTCATCTCACTGGAGTTTTACTGATTCTTTTTTAGGAGTGTTTCAGCTTTCATGAGTTTTAAGTGGGTGTAATTTGGGGTCTGGTTCAGGAGTTATGCTAATTTATCTGAGACAGTTGAAAAACCTGTTGAGCCAGTTTCGGTTATCCTGATATCAACAATTGCCATTGAAAATCACCTTCAGCCATTCCTTTATTAAAAATAAAATAAAAATAGGTAATAAAGTGTTTGCTTTCTTGTGATATAACATAAATTTTTAACTTTATATGTCGCAATTGCTATAAATTACATGTAAGGCATTGGGAATTCAATTCCAGCCAGTCTTGGTTGTCCTCAGCTCCACTCAGGTTTCAGCAGAGGGTGAACCATAAAACACCCTTAGTTGAAATAAAAAACTGAGACCTTGACCACAACCAGCCTTTTCCTTTATTGAATAGGGTAATGTAACATTGTCCCCCACAGTTGAGTGTTGTCCACACACTGCCCCTTACATACTTGTTGCTGTTACATTAGGTTTTTCAGCAGTCAAATTCCCTAAATTTTCCATGAATTTCAGATTATTGTCCCCCTGAGAGGTGAGCCCCTCATTTCACCAACACATAATTTCTGGTGTTTACACTGACAAATAATATATTGATTAGTTACAATGCATAAATACCTCACTCTGATCTGTAACAATATTCTACATATTCTACATATCGTTAACCTTTCGTTTAGTGAAACCTTCAGGTGACACTGTCCCAGTGGTATTTTATCGTTTGTGTTCAACTGACAATATCTCCGCTTAGGGTCCTCGGTGGGCGGGACAAGGCTGTGGATCACGAAACTCCCCTTTCTGCATCGCATCTGCTCTGTCGGGGACTGCAGCAATCTCCTCTACAGGAAATATAAGCTGCAGGTGTGTGGTGGCCAGCTGACACTAATGATGGGCCCCCCTGAGAGAGTTTTGGAGTTGGATCTCCTGTAGATTTGTCTTGAAGGTCTGGGTTGCGGTTGCCTCTCTAACATAAAGCAGGAAGGTGGTTCCACTCAGCATGGTTCTTGGAATGAAGAGTTTTATAAACAGCTTTGTTGACGACAAATGGGTGAATGAATTGAAGCTGTTTTTCTGGTGGTTAGACTTTCCCCCTCTGACTTAGCCTGGTAGTGTCGTGTTGACCGCAACTTGTTGATGGATGGATTTGTATAGAAGTGTGAGTCTAGATATCGCCCGCGCTCCTCTATTGATCGCCGCCTAGGTTTGTTATCATTGTGGAAAGATGAGAAAGGAAGACTTCGGAAAAGAACAAAAGTAAGATAGAAAAAGAGGAGGAGCAAATGGAGGGCTAAATGCGAGATAGACGATTGCAAGAGGTGCACGGAAATAAAGACAATCATGAGAGTGTAGAGATATGATAACTTCTTCAAAGCTAGACCTTGAAAGTATATAGTGAGGAGTAATTTGGGTTGATGCAAAGTTGATTCCAAAGGAAGAATCCCTTGAGCATTTAAAAGTTTGTCAGATGGTTCAGGTTATTGAAACTCCTCGTTCATAGCACCTTGTCCCCGACAGTCCCTACCTCTCTAACTCAACTTTTACACAGTCCGTCTATACCTTCGCTTCGGCCTTCCTTTCTCTCTTGGCTCTTGAACCTTCATTCTCATCACTCTTTTACAAACATATTCCTTGTCCCTTTCTAAAAGGGGGTGCATACCACTTTAAGCTAAACATTAAAGTACACTGGACAAACGTACAATACACACTTCATTTGAAAACTTTTAATAACATGAACAAATATTTATGAAGTATAATTTAAAAATCCGTTAAATTACGGCAATTTACTGCCAATTACAGGATGCATCCAGACTGCCAGTAAATAACCGTAAATTGATCAACATTAAAATCATGTTAATAATAGTTTTGCTGTTTTATTCCGTCATTCGTTTACTGTCATATACGCGGTGCATATTTTATGGCTGAAAATGTTCTATAATATGTCTATTTCTCATTCAAATAAAAAAAGGTCTGTGAAATTACTGCCTTTTATCGTCAGTCTTGTAAGTTTGCAGTGATTTCTTACCGTGTGTCAAACCTGATATAAACCGATCATACATTCCATAACTAGCCATTACATACTTCTCTGGCACCCTCTTCCCCTTTCACACATCTCCAAATCTATTGACAATGGTAGCAAACCCCCCTCTCATAGCTTCTCTAGGCAAATTAATACCAGGGGCGTTCAGTGCCCCTTATTTTACCCGATATTTCCGTCATCTGTCTCAATTCAAATATCGTATCCTATCTTTTATACAAGTCCGCGGCATGAACACGAACTGTACGTTTCCCTTTCATATTCGTTTCGTCATAAGGCCCCTCTCTACTTTCCCGGGACTTTAGGCTACTTTAAGCCCAGATTCGCTTCAGTGGTTTCATTGTTATAGTGCAGTGAAGTTGACTATTGCTACAGCTAGGCGAGACATACGCAATTCTGCCGGAATCCTGACTCTTGATTTCTAGACATGATGTCTCCCCTCCAGGCTGCACCTCGATATATTTTTATTTTGTCTTATTTAGCCGGGGTAGATCATTCAGTGTTCATACACTGCTCTCCAATATGCCGCAGGGATCCAGGATGACTGAGACAGCAGAGGTTTCCACTCTACTCTATGCGAAACTGGCTGGCGATTACATATACAGGCATGATTCTCAATCTCCTGTACATGGACGGCAGACGGTAACGTCCCTACGAAGACGATCTGCTCACATAAGGGTGCTGGGCAGAGGTCACTATATCTGCCATCTTTCCGCTATATGCCTTGTGTGAGAGGCCCAGGAATTGCCTAGCACGGTCGGGGAATGTGTTAATCCATTTCAAAACCTTCATACTTTATACCCGCTGTAGATACAAATTGCAACTAAGATACGAACACTAATCTCAATCTCCACTTGATCCTATTAAATTTACGATTTTGGTCTAGGAAAAATGATCATATTTTCTCCATAACTCAACTAAAACCTTTTAGATTGATATTCTTTTTTTAAACGTGTTACAATTCTATAGGGAAGATGGAGTAGGGACCGACGCCGTAGCCGTCTACACTTATACTTGTCATCGATTAACGTTGGATTTAATTAAATGAATTAGTATCCCTAATCTTTTTCATAAAAGGTCGAGATCCATATAATAGGATTTTTGTCTTCTTAATTATGCTTTAGAAAATTTTAAAATTTATCCTACCGATCGCGTAATATGGTCACTAATGAAGGGTCAATTGCATTAGTATCCTTATCTTTCTTCGATAAACGCGCTTGGTGTCAATATCAAGGCTTGCTTCCTGCGAACGGATGGAGCATTAATAGATTTGTATAGATTTGACAAGATGACACCAGGGACTTCTGATTGATCATGGATGGTTTACCAGTGAAAAAAACACATATAGACACGGGTTAGTAAACGTTGCCCCTGGCCGTAAAGTCTTTACTTCATCAAACGAGTTCTTCAACAGAACATCCAAATCAGGAGGTCACGCCAGTCATGCATTATTTTCTTGTACACGAGAAGGCAATAAAAATCGCTTGTGACCTCAACGCTGGGTCGAAATAGAGGAGAGGAAACTGGACCCAGGTCAAACATCACGTTTACCTCATTCAGAAAAGGTTTGAACCTTTGGTAGTCGTATGGCCCTTCTACATCAATGCTAGGTGGTAGTTCTCTTAACGTGGTTATCACTTTTTCAATAGGGGTCATTTAAGTTTACACAGGGTAACATTTTTAACTGCTTATGAACTCATTGTTTGGTGAGTTAAAGGGTAAAAGCCTCTAAACTGGTAAAAAAAGGTTAAAGTTTCTATTGTACAGGGTCAAAATCAGAAGTTGCTCAATTTTAGCAAAAATGAAAGAAAGAAGTTGTTCATCTAGCTTAATGTGCTCAAATAAGGAATAGTTTGTACCCTCTGCAATGCATGTTACCATGTTATGCGACAACATAGTCATAGGGCAAATAACTAATCAAATTGGTGTTGACCTTCTTTGACCCTTATCTCCGTAAGTGTAAACATTTAACATAATCCAAAACTATACTTTGTAGGAGTCCTCTTCTCAGGCAATTAATGAAAGTTTTTAAAATATAATCAGATTAACGTTTAATCTGACCCCGTAAAAATTTGTAGATTGAACTTTTTAACAATTTTTGTCATTTTTATCTATAAATCCAAAAACCAATGGTAGTAGGTGGTACAAACTCTACAATTTTTGGAGAATCCTTATGATTGGAGGACACTATGGCTTACCTTCAACATGATTGGAATTGCCCTTTTGTAAACTTAAATTGGGCCCTATTGAAAAACATGTATACCACAATTTGAGAGTACTACTACCTAGCATGATGTAGAAGGTTCATATAACTACCAAAGGTGTTAAACCTTTTCTGTAGTAGGAGGGTGGTACGAAAACTCCTAATAAAGGCCCTATGATATTTTGCTCATGCTCTAAAAACGGTTCTGGAAAATGCCATGCCCTGATCGATTTGAGGTCTAAAAACCTGAATTCAGTCTAAAAAAAATATAAATTGTTGCGGGATGTCAACTGCATATTTAAGTTGGTCTATATGATATAAAAGGGTGAGTGGGTTAAAAACAAAGGATAAAAGTGATGTGAAATATCAGTTTTTGAAAAAAGTTTGGTGCCTGAAGTTATAGAAATTCCCAACAGATTTTAAGTATCCCAAATCATAATTGAATTGTGTGCTCCGAAAAAGATTGTACGTATTACGTTATCTGTAAGGAAAGCGAAGAACTCGGGGAAATTGTGTGGACACTTACATTGATGGCATCACGAAATTGAATTCTCATATGCTATAACATGGGCTATTTTTCACGATTTGAATTCAGATGTGTGGACAATAGCTAGGTCGTTTGCCTATTGTAGTTGTGCAAGCTCATGCAAAATGCCCTGACCAACAATTTTTTCACCTGTGAATATAGTACGTGTGACCTACCGAACACTGAGAAGCAGCTTTTTAGGATGACCACATGCTGTAATAATCCAGACTGATCTCTGAAGGTTTTCTCAGTGAACCACTCCATGCACATGTGAATGTATAGTCCTTACGGGTAGGGGTTTTGTATGTAAATCGAGCGTTGCACTGTTGCATGTAAGTCCCTTTACGTGTTAAGGGTTTCGTATATAATCAGGAGCAGTGCACTATGCATTAAGTCCTTTACGAGTAGGGGTTTCGTATATACCGAATCCGACGGGTAAGCCTCGAAAGACACCCTTACGTCGCCGCCATTAATGGGGGCATCCCGGGCCACCAAACACCACAGTACACCACACGCTGGCATATTGCATTAACGAACGAAATAATAAGCCCATAATCATGATAAAAAAAATTCTTTTATTCAGCAACTTACCTTTTTTGCAATTGTTAAACAATTTCACCGTTTATTTCCATGGGATTTATGGAAGGATGATGTCAGCGGGACTGGCCTAAACTGGAATTCCAGGGCAGGTGTCTTACTGTTGTGGTGAAATTGAGGTGTATCTCGCCCACTGGCGTGACTGAGAAATAAAACGCTGATGGTAGGGGGGGGAATACGTGTTAAAAATGGGTAATAACAGCCGCGTGAGAAAAAATAAATTTTCGTAAAATTCACACATCCAGACAAAAATAAGTAACAATAGAATTGTTGAATTATTCCGTGTACGTGAAAAACTTGAATAGTCCCAAAGACCGATGTATTGACTGAAAAAAGTGACATCTTCCGATGCGGCTTGTTGATGTTTAGAAAGGACGCTTCCGTGCCCCTGTGATCGATTTCGGAGATATGAAAAAAATTAGTCTCGTTTGTTCATGGAATGTGCTACAGCTGGACTATCAGTCCACGTGAAAATGACCGGCGAGTTACAATGTCGATTTAGCCTGAAATGGATACGATGTGGATTGTTTCATGTGTCATTAGACGGTGAATTCGCACGCAGTCGTTTCCATTTTTGTAATTTTTATCGCTATTGTGAAGCCAAGAAAGAAAATTTACATTTTTTTTCATGAGCGATGATTTGTATATGTGTATAAAAATGGATAACAGTTTAAAAAGTGTGGTTTTGCCGTCAGAAACTGATCAAAATTATCGTCTTTGTGGTAACACGTAAAACGTAAACGCGGGTGTATAACGAGAAATGACAAAAGATGCCCCCAGTCATGTCATGGCGGATGGTGAGTGCGCCGCCCACGAGTAGGGCGATAATAGTCGCCGTCGGATTCATGTATAAATTCAGAGCACGTGCGCCAAGAATGGGGAAGTCTTTACGGTTAAGGGGTTTCGTAATAAATTCAGAGCAGCCTTTTTGTTATTATTAGCTAATCAAAATATGCAAATGGAAATTAATAATACGAGTATTTGGTAATGTAGTTTGTCCATCATAACACACACCAAGTTGGTACACTGTTAGAATTCCGTAAATTAAGAAAGCATTTCCGTAATACGGAAAAATTGTTTTAGAAAAACAATAAAAATAAAAAACAAAAAACATACAAAATGTTAATGTACCGGAAATATTCAAAATTTCTGGCAGCAATTATTTTCCGGACTTTTTTTGTCGTCCGTAAGTTTAAAATTACGGAAAAATTCTGTTAAATACACATTTTTTTCCATAATATGAGCAAATTTCTGTAAACAATACTGTCTAAAGTTCCGTTAATTGACAGAAATCTGTAAATTTACCCTAAAAAAAGTCTGGAAATTTGCCTGCCAGAATTTCGTAATTTACCGGACAATTTCTAACAGTGTGATACAGTGGACAAAATGTATGGCCGTATACTATTTTTTTTACCTTTTGTTTTAGCCAATCATAAAAAATATGCAAAATGAAGATTACCTTTGTGGTTGACAGACAGCCGAATCCATCCAGAGGTGTGAACAGCGATGTCAAAGGGGTCCTTCAACTAGCATGTGCCCCACAAAAAAATATTGGACCAAAAGTTTGTAATTGTATACGAAAACTAACAACGATGGTTTGTAAAATAAACAGGTGGGCCACTACACTTATCATCTCATCATCACTTTTTTTAAATTTCAGTATGACAAGAATGATATGTAGTAGAGCTTCTTCCCGTATTCGGAACTCATTGTAGCGCTAAATACCATGATGATTGGGGTGATTCGGAAGTTTCAAGCGTTTTGAAAAAAATGACGTAAAAAAATAGGTATTATAGTGTCAAATGTAAACCCAATATTGAACATTTGGGAAATTGACATCAACTATTTTGGTAATGTTTTCGTACACCTTGCGTTTCTTATCATTTTAAATGCCAAACTATTAGTAAAATACATTATTATTGGTTTTTGTTTAGGATCAACAGGTGCCTTTGTTTGTCTGGAAAGATATGCTATTGGAACAAAATCGCGATGGCCCCCTGAATGGAAAATGACTGGAAGTGACCACATGTCAATGTGACAGTCTGAAATTAGTCACAGAAACAAACAACAGCTTCGTCATATCAAATGACATCGATGAAATAAGACGCTATTTAGGGGTGACTTGTGATAAATCAGGTATGTCATCATCTATTCCTATTTGGCCTAGCGCTAATCCAAGAAAAGTAGAATTGTTTAATGGCGGTTTCAAACTCATCCGCTGGCTGACTGGCGGTTCGCGGTACTTCAACCGTGTTTTATTGTTCAGAAGAGAAACCGGTCCAACAAGAAAGCACCGGATAGAACCGGTGGATGTGTTTTGAAGCTACGACAATGTTATGCAAAATACTTTATTTGCGTGCATTTATAATCACTTTCCCCGACGTAATTACGACTGCGTAATGCAAAATACTTTATTTGTGTGCATTTATAAATCCCTTTCCACAACTTAATTACAATGACATGATACAAAATACTTTATTTGTGTGCATTTATAATCACTTACCACAGACAATAACAATTATTCTGTACCATTGGTAACAAAACAGGAAGTGACGGTTCGGGATCTGAATATCTAACTTCAAGTAAGAGTTCAATAAAAAATCCTTTAAAAAGGAAAGTGGCGGCCCAAGTTGAGAGTCCTGTTTTCATGAATTGTCTTGTAGGGAGAAGTTGTCGGTATGTATATGCCATGTATATAGGTACTACATACACACATAAGTCCCAATGCCTGCATACTCTCTAAATGTAAAAGAGTGAATTTCAGGGAGTTAAATGAGGGACAACAGGTTTGTGAGTGGATTAACACACTCTGAAAGAAGTGAAAGTTGACTTTTTGATGACAATATTAATCCACTTCTTTTAGATTGAAAAATTCACTTTCACGCTCATTTCAGATTGAAATTTCATCAATCAAAAAGGCGTTGTCCTCCATTTCACTATGTCACTCTTTTTTCACTCTTTCCACTCAGTTTACATTTAGAGTTTATATTGAATTAAAATCCCAACATCGCAAACAAATCCCTCGCTAGTCTACCGGTTAAGAATCTTAATCTCTGTTTTTCGCAGATTCGAACCCCCACTCTGCTCAATTTTTGAGAAAGTAATTTGTTTCGAATCTTGTTAAAGTGAAATAGACGCCATAGTGCAATTATTTCACAAGTTAACTACGGAAATAAATATCGCGTCCGGCTCCGCCCATAGAACAGGATTATCCCCAGGGGTCCGTTCGCCAAACTCATGCGTAACCCTACGTGTATACTAACACATGCGTATGTCCTTATTAATAGACCTTTTTATATACCAGTTAAACAGTGCTTTGGATAACTTGGTCCACTCAGGCATGACATAGTATGCACGTAGATTTACGACTGAGTTTCGCGAAAGGGCCCCTGTTCACTGGTTTGAGGTCGTATCACATTGCAAACAGGCCCGGCAAACAGGGGATGACTAATACCCCTATGTCGAGAAACCCATACGGCAGGATTAGAAAAAAAGTAGAATTAAAAATAAAAACAAATATTCAGTACAATTAACGCATAAGCACACATCAAAAGCTATTTTTTCTTCTAACAGCCAATCACAGAAGTAGGCATCACCCCTGTGCATCAGAAGCCACCAAACACAATGTGAGAACCCCCCCAGTCTAACAAACATAACGAAATCGAATCGGTTTAGTCTGAAAACTCTCCCCAAATTACAATGCAAACCAAGATGTAATGACTGAAGATCCGCCTATTTAATAAGCAAAAAATCAATTTATTTCATTATTCCAGTATGGCAAATAATCCAAAAGAACGTGCAAAAAAGCAAAAAAAAAAAAAAAAAAACGCACCAAAACAGTTTCGTACGTCCAACATAAGTAAATAACCATGAAAAAGACCAAAAATAATTGAGAGCCAAACAAAAAAATCACCAATTACATCATATTCTTAATTCGAACCCCTAAACCCAATTAACCCCTGATAGATGATGAAGAGCACCTTATACGCTAGGCCACGCTGCCACTTTAAGACAATTTTTAGAAAGATTTAACATTAATTATGGGCCAGCTACAAACAATTGTTTGCTGACGCTGCCTATTTCAACAGAAGTAATATTCGCAACCAAACTTTTCCTAACGTATAGACATTCTTGCTGTATGAAATATCCCGTGAAATCTGACCTATAATAACATGCATAATCTAGAAAAACTAACAAACAACTGGCATTATCTTAGTCGCTTCACGTCTTTACTTATGTACTGCCGCAGTGGGTACGGGCAACCGCCATTGCATCGTTCGCTATGTTTGTTTAGTTGTTTGGATGGTCGGGGGTTGACACTTAGCGCCTGTCGTCCTTTTGCTCCTTTACTCCACACTATGGCTATGTGGCAAAAAATACGAAAGTTCGCGCATACCAACGAATTTATGGTCCCTCTGTATTTATTAACCTCATGTATAGAGTTACGTGTTCTCCGTTTGACATACTCGTCTCTATCTAGTCGCCCTCCATTGACCAATGTCCTCCCGGTTTAAGGGGTTCGTACACTGAATTTTTCACAATGTTATTATTTTATTTTTCAAAGCGCCATTCATTATTTGTTCAAAATTTGGTATGTTTAGTATCAAAATTTAGCTCCTTTATGTTCTTTAGATTACTCAATCCATTTTTATCACTCACGGTTATATATGTTTTGCTAAACGCCCTTGCAGCTACACATTGGAAGGGTCCCTCAATTAAAATCCTCGGGAAAGTTTAGTTCCTACTATTTGTTTTTGTAAAAATAACTTAATTCACCGTATATCTTATTATAGAATTCAGAAATTCACACCCAAGCTTTTTCATATACCCACCAATTTTTACGTTAAGTCAAAAAAGTCTACAGATTAGGGCCTATGTATTGTTTATCCCCGAGTTTTACCTGGACTTTTAAGTGCTGTGTCCCACCGACCCCCTTAAAAGCTAACCCGAGTCGTTATACGCCCTCCGTAATCAAGGTCCCAGGGACCCACCGTTCCCCACAATGTCATCACTCTTATTTTAATTCTCCTGGTGATGGCCGAGACCCAGGCTAACGCATGCTGGGGGTCATAGGTCAGTGGATAGGTGTGCTGGAAAAATGCATAATCAGTGCATAGCTCCATGGTCCAGTGTTTCGAAATATGCCCTACAGTCGAGAGGAAAATCGGAGTATCTTCTTATTGAATTGAGTTTTCAAGCAATATAATTATTTATTATAGTAATACGGGCTAATCAATAGCATTTCTTCAAATATTTTTGAAGATATTTAGAGCATTAACTGTACATATAGGGCAGGTGTGGTCCAGTGGATGAGCCGCATCGTCCCGCAATACCTAAAGGTCGGGGTTCGAGTCTCAACCGGCCAACGTGGTGTGCATTTGGAGTAGGAACTTTACCTTAATTCTCTCTCAACCAGGTGTGTTTGTAAATGCGGACCAGCATATTCAATGCTGGGGGAAAGTAACAGACTCGCTGTGCGGGAGGAGTGCGAACCCCCCACAGCATAACATACATACGGAGCGAGTCTGGCCCAAACGCAGGAACGAGAGATGGGCACTCAGCGCTACGAGCTTGCCCGGCACGAGACTTTACTTAACGTACAATATAAATCAATATTTAAAAAGTAGAAATCCCCAAAATTCGAAAAAAATCACCAAGCCCAAGTAATAGTGACGGCCGGCTCGCGCCGCGCCGCCCCGCCATAATCTAAAAAGTTGACTTCGTTAATTGATGGAGATTTTTGCAACTATATATTTCACAGCAAAAACAGTTCAAGTTCTGACAATCCAACATCAGCCAGAGAAGAGTTCAATACTCGATATCAACAGCAATGACGTCAGCTGATTTGTTGGACAGTGTAACTTCTGAAAAAGGGGACCAAGGTACAATTTACGTATTTTATGAAAAAGTTAGTTCTGTGCACGTCAGCTATTGTTTGTTAAAGTTCAAAATGACCTAGTTATGGTTGAAGTACATGCTAGCCGTCTACATGGAAGCATATATACTGGCATAACAGTATAGAGAATCCCATTAAAAGTTTAAACGTTGTCTAAAAGTTTAAAAAAAGTTGTTTAACGGGTGAACTGAAACAACAGTTTGTCAGTTCACCCGTTGTTAAACAACTTGTTTAAACTTTTGTCAAATTTAAACTTTCAAAACCAAACACGTTTTTGCAGTGTATAGACGGGGAGGTGACCTTTCAAATGTTTTTAGGTTTTATAAAAAAATCCCTTGACGCGGGTCTAAATTTGGAAGAAAAAAATCCTTAAGGTTTTCGAAAAAAACTAAACTGGCCTCAAAACTCTATCCAGAATAAAATATTTACCGGAACCCGCATATTTTACCTAATTTTATCCCTGTAAATGGATCAGTTTTTCGGTGAAATACCCTAAGAAATGATTTTGAGTTTCGGGGCTTGGCCTGGCATCCCTAGCCGAATACTTAACCTTCTCTGTAGCAAAACTATGTCTGATTGCTTATTACGTACGCGATGTGTATAAAACGAAGATTATAGTGAATTTATGGTAGACGTTTCATATAGAAGTCCCATTGATGCAAATGAGGCATTACAATTGATTCCGTCATGCGCTGTATGACGTTGTGCAGTAGTGCTTGACGGAATGAATGGCAATACCTCATTTGCATCAATGGGACTTCTATATGAAACGTCTACCGAATTTATGCCAATTGGCAAGTCCCACAGTGTCTGATGTTGCCAATTATTCTACATTACAAACTGTATCTATATTATTAGGACATACTCGGTGTTATTAGTGTGATTCACTATTTTTTTCCACGGGAGACCCCCTCATTTTGTTCATTTTGGTAATAAAAACATGTCTGCAAAATATATACCACGGAGCGGACAACAAAATACCACTTCCTCACTTTTTGTGGTCATTGTCATATTTTCCTCTTCGAGGTGGCCGAGTGGTCTAAGGCGCTGAACCGTCGGCAGAGTATAAGATCGATCGAGCGGCCCTGGTTCGAGCCCCGCAAGAGTCGGGTTTCTTGGTCATACTCAAATAGTTCCTATAAGGTCGGAAATTGCATAATAGTGTGATTATGGAATTTCTCCTCGCTCCCACCCATTGCGTAAAATGTGCAGGTGTATGCAATGGGTGCCCGGCGCCTCATGGTTCGGAGAGTCATGTAAAGCTGTTGGTCCCGTGTATCAGGGGAGTCATTCCTGAAAACGTAAAAAGTTGCAGACCTTATCGAAAAGAGTAGGGGACCATCCCGGTTCTGTTACCTGCACTGATCACTCTAGGTACCAGTGTCCCTTCCAACCCGCACTAGGCCAGCGTGGAAGGGTAGGCCGAAATCCAGCATGGAAACATGTTGAGGCTTTCGTCCAACAGTGGACAGACAAAAAGGCTGATGATGATGATGATCACCGCAAAAGAGGGAGGTAGCGATATTTTTCTTGTTAGATCTAGGGGAAATTTCCCCTAAAAGCAAGGCAGGGGTCCGATCCATGATTTTTGAAAAGTGCAATAAAATGCAGTTAACATTGATATATATATGTATGGATATTGGTATTGACTATTTGTATTTTATATGAACAAAAACAATCTTTTTCCCGTGCAGTGAGCTGGAACCCGTATTCGGCATATAGCAGTTCCAGTACTCTGAAATCAAGTCAATATCCGGGAATGTCGTTCACACAAGCAATACAACAACGAGCACTACGGGAACTGATGCAGCAAGCAATAGCACTCTGAGATTACAAACTAGGAGCGTTCAACGTAAGTGCAGGATCGTGTTTACATTTTGGTTTTATTTATATTTGCATCTTACCAATTTTGGTACCTTTGTGTTTAACAGAATAAATAAACCAATATACGATACTCAATCGGAACTATAAACCAAATCGTTCGTAACTGCGTACGCGCGTTGCGCGTTGCGTGCTAAGTTATTTTTTGTTCGTTGAAATACAGGCGGTGGCGGCCTAAGAAAGGTGTTACGTCGCCATTTTTTTTATCCGTCAAAGCGAAATCTTGACGAAAAATTCAGTAATTTTTTATATGTAATAAAGCAATTTTAATATTCCAAAACCCCTGGCGCTGAAGAATCACTCCACTGTAAGGTTATTTTTTAATTTCTTTGTATTAATAAAGGACGAAGACGGGTAGTATGTGTCTCATGGGAACACCCATGATTGACCTACATCCAGAGGGTGTTTTGAACCAATCCCCATAATGCAATGAAGGTGGCCCTCTATAAAACACATTAGTACTTAGGGATTCAAAGTGTTCAAGAAGTTTGATGACCACAACACATTTCAATTATTCATAAAGTGAAAGTAAATTTTAAGTTGTTTTTCTTAAGAATGGACTTTCGCGTGGGATCACATACTTATTGAGTTGAATTTGCCAAAACTGGTGCATTGTGGGATAGATTCAATACACCATCTGACCCGATCAAAGCGCCTAGAATCATTTTGTTTTTGTGTCGCTGTATTCTATTTTGATTCGTTTTGGTGAGTTGCCTATGTTGAATGGGCGCCATCGTGTGTGGATATTCAAGGGGTGGGGAAACCTGTACACGAGCCTGGGTACCACTCGAGTTACAAGGGTTTCCGCGGTGAGACCAGAAACAGATGTAATAGTATCCTTATATCTGAGACCAGATCTGTTGACATGAATACCATATCATCCGAGACAACACTATTTGAAATAGACAGTCGGACCGGGACCATGCAATAAGTACCATTAGAATTTTAACTTGATATGAGTTATTTAATGAACTCTTCTTTTTGTGTATGAATTAATACAAATCATCATTCTAACAGAATGATGAGAAATCCACTGAGTTTTCATTTAAAATTCCCATGTTCCCCTCTCTGTCCTTGAGGAATGTTCTCACCTATTCCCCCCTACGCTAATACTAATACTTTTTTTATATTCTACTTTAAATCTTCCATCCACCGGCGAAAATATTAACTGTCCCTCGGTTTGTTTGTACGCATTGATTGCTGCTTCCGATTATACTCCTGAAAATGCAACTACTTGCATCTTGAAATTGAACAAAAAAAGAAATTGTGAGCAAATTTGCCGCCTGTAGTGCACAGACATTTGAATATAAATACAACCTAGAACATCATATTGAGTAGATAGGAAACTAAGTTTCAAGAGTCAAATTGGAACGCTAAAAACATAGAATACCATATTGTGTGAGTAAAATGAGCAAATTGCCTAATCAAAGACTCCGTACCTAATGGCATGTGTTTTACTTATTCAACCAATAGCAAATGACAAGACTCTTCCGAAAACTCTACTGTATCGAGTCAACATTATGATGGCAGATTGTCCGCAATCACAACAGACACCTATCCATCAAGTGATTCTACTGACTACACGGTTACAGACCAACGCTCACATATCAACGTTCGTTCTTTTGTTCTGCGACCAACCTTTTGATCTGCTGTTTAGGGTTTATAACCACAGTATCTGCTTAGCAATGGCATGATTAAATTGAAGGGACTGATTCATCATTGATCAAAACTTTGTTACTCCCATTAGAGACTGTGCCTGCACAAATTGCCCATATACAAGCGAGTTTATCTAGCGAAGCGTTTATCCAATCCAAAATCCGCACTAGATGAAAATCCGTTGTTTCCGTATCATTAATTTTGTTTAGGAAACTGTGGACTTGCACTTTTGTGCAGTGTAAAGTGGCACCTCTAGTACTTTTCGAAAGGTATTGGCATTGAATGAGGGGCTGTGCCATGGATGGAATTAAATTCCAAGCAATCTATTGAAGCACAAAGTCCGATAGCGGAGAAAAATTCTGTGCATAATTAAATCATTAAGTCACGTAAACGCATTACATTAAACTCTCAAAACATTCTGACTAAGCTTAACTAGCGTTTGCTTCAAAGGTGGAGATTAATGTTACTGACTTTGAGACGCCACGTGTTTAGTTGTGTTTGATACAAAAGAAAACACCAAAAGGCTTTGCACTCTCCATGTTAACTTGAAAAGGCCAGGTTATCTTAGTTCATTCATATTGAAAACAGGTTGACTAGAGCCACGTATTCTGCCTCCTCTCCCAACTAATCGACGCCTGTCCAAAACTTTTCCTTCGGTGACACGATGGGTTGGGGTTGAATCTACTATGAGATCGTATTAAACTTACATTCCACCATTGGCCAAAAAGTTATGATAAACATAAACGGTTTTCTCTTTTGGTTTAAAAAAGGCGATGATTTTGAGCTTTAATAATTTGCTAAATATTTGTTTAAGTAGGATTTTTTGTTACCGGCGCGTATAACCTTACATTCGAATTTGCGAAAAGGGTTTTATTACCTTTTTTTTGCTTAAAAACCAAAGTTTATTGACAAGTATTGTTCCTTATGATAAGTTTATGAGAGCAAAACGCACTCTTTCTGTCAAAAGGCACAACTTTGAATAACTACCCATTTTTTCTTTTTTAACATAAAAGTGCGTTTTTTCTAATTGAGATGTAAAGTTTCATCAAGAAGAATCTAAATTTCGGGGATGAATAATGCATTTTTCCCGAGAAACGTAGCTTGCTTTTCGTTAACGAACTCGATTTATTAAGTATTGTGTTTTTAAACGTATTTTTAAATCGTTTATACAGGATGTGGGATGGAAGATGGGTCAATAACTGATTCTCAAATCACAGCCTCGTCAGTGCAAGGCGGAAGCGATGCTTTTAATGCTCGGTTGAATTCTGAATCATTTTGGAGACCAAAAGTGCCTAATAAAGATCCCTCTCCCTGGATCAAGGTAGATCTACTCAGTATGAAAAGAGTTGCCGGAGTCATCACTCAAGGAGCTTCTTCGGGTAGCCATTGGGTGGAATCATTCTACATTCAGTATGACAACTCTGGTGTGCTTGAGTATATAGAGGACGGTGGCGGAACTCAAAAGGTAAAAATTTAAATATATAGGAAAGTGGGTATTTTAAGAATATTGGCTGTCAAATGGATTAACCTGTAATGATCTCGTGCTTGTACTATGTTGCAGTGAGAAAAAAATTGGGCTTTAAAGTTGAAATGGTTTTGAGTGCATCTACGATTGCCTATTTTAAGAAAACAGCCACTATGAGCTAATAAAATCTCAATTCCCATGGCGCAGTTCAATAGCTTTCATTCACCGGTGTATTGAGCAAACACACACCCAGGATTTTTAGTATGATTTATGATACCCAGAACATACATGGTCAGTTGCTGTTAACATGTGCCCATCCAAGGTTACTGAACTGAGCCCTTGGTAGATTAGCATGCCTTACCGCATAGTGCAGTTGTGAAGTAGGTCCCATACTTTCCCTGTTTTTTCATTCTTACTCTTTTTAAATAGATCATCAAATAAACAAATAAAAAGAAAACATTCCAGAACCCCCCCCCCCCCCCCTTTTTTTTTTTTTTTTTTTTTTCAGGAAAATTTTTTTGTTTCAAATCAAAAAATAATTTAAAATTCCAAATAAAAACATCCCGCAGAGAAGAAGTCGAAGAAGTAGTGTCGTTGTCAGTTTGATACAGACATCAGTTAGCTACCTTTTGGTATGGTTGTTATCATTATATCTGAGAAAAAGGTGATTCTAATCAACAAATCTTTAGATTTTAGGACTTCTTTCAATATGTTTAGAAAATATACATATTTGTCACGCCGTAACTTCCTTTGTCCTGAAATAGGACACAATAGGTTTCGATTATTATAAAATTATCTGATGTTTAATATTTACAGTTATTTGGCGCAAATGATGACAGTTCCACGGCTGTTACCAACAAGTTTGAACCGGTACTTTGGAGCAGCGTTATACGGTTAGAGCCGTATGTCTGTAATGTCCAGTGTGCGTTGAGGTTTGAGATTTTTGACTGTGCAACAAGTGACTAGCTTCAAAGAGGAATACCCTTATACGATGTCTTCACCTCGTCGGCCATTTAAATCATACGACTGTCTCAGAACCACTGTGACAAATATCACAAGACATTGGAACGCGCAAAACGAGATCACTACAAGTCAGAGATCAGCGCTTGTAACCAGAAGCAGTTGTTTCATGGCAGACCAAACTTTCCCATGTGAAGGCAACTAAATCTCTTCCTTCTCATGACTCTCTGCAATCTTTGACTGAAGATTTCCATCAGTTCTTCGACTCTAAGATTGCAGAAATCCGTGATGAACTTACTAACTGTATGCCGCCACCAATGTCAGTTGACATTAAAGATTCATGTGAGTCAAGCTTCAGCAACTTTGATCCTGTTGACTGTGAAGATATCCGTAAGATCAAATGGACTCCGCCAAGACATCTTGTCCTCTTGATCCCATCCCAACATGGATTTTTGCAAAGCCTGAAATCCTCGATGCACTTCTTCCAGTTATCACCCGTATTGTAAACCTTTCGTTTACTGAATGAGTCATCCCCATGAACCTGAAACGTGCTCTTGTTACGCATTTGATCAAGAAGGCAAATGCCGATCCCGACATCTTCAAAAACTATCGGCCGATATCAAATCTGCCCTTCTTATTCAAGACCATTGAACGCGCTGCTAGCAAACAGATCCAGAAGTATGTTGATACGAACAATTTGAATGCAAATCACCAGTCGGCATATCGAAAGTTCCACAGCACAGAGACGGCGATCGTCAGAGTTACCGACGACATTTTGCGAGCTCTTGACAAACATCACCATGTCATCCGCGTGCTGCTGGATCTTTATGCTGCGTTTGACACGCTAGATCACACAATTCTCCTTCAACGTTTTCAGGAATGAGTTGGTATTACAGGCAACGGACGTCACGGACGTCAGCAGTGTGTGGTTATCAACGGCGCTCGATCTGACTGGAAGCAGGTTCTCTGGGGTGCCCCTCAGGGATCTGTCTTCGGACCCATGGCGTTCTCGTTCTTCTCTGCACCAGTTGAAGACATAATCATGTCTCACCGTTTAAAGTGTATGATTTACGCAGACGACACTCAGATCTACCTCACCTTCAATGATGTTGAAATTGACACTGCTGATGCTTAATGACAATAAGAAATTATTCACCTCACTTCTCCTTTTACACCTGCCTCACAACTTTCATCACTTTATGGCCTTCCTCAGAATGAACATGAAAGACTCCAAAGAGTTCAAAATTCCGCTGCAAGACTTGTCTCCGGCGTTAAAGACCGCGTCCACATGAGCCCTGTTCTACGAAAGCTACAATGGTTGCCCATCTCCAAGAGAGTCAAAGCTATAAATAGACTTGCACCGCAATACATTGTCGACCTGCTCACTGTTTATCACCCTTCGCGGAACTTAAGATCAATGGCGAAAGGCCCTCTGCTAATGCCCCCATCGCTCAGAGCCATTAAGACAGCAACCTACGGTGGATGCTCATTTTCATCCGCGGCACCAAAGTTGTGGAAAAAATTTCCTTCGAACATTCGTGCTATCAAATCTCTTCTGCAGTTCAAATCACTGTTGAAGACATATCTCTTCAATCTGCCAGAGAACTGACTTTTACCCGCCGGATAACGTACTCGAACTCTTGTTTCAATTATACCTTCCTTTTATTGCGTGCATTTGTGATGTATTTTAAATGATATTATTTTGGTTGATCGTTGCCGTTCACTCATTCATGTCATCTGCGTGTGGTTTCCCTTGGTCTTGCTCTCCATCGTCCGTTCTCCCCTTCTCGCTTGTGTTTTCCCCTTTCCCTGTTATACCACACCCTGGTGACATATCTGACTGAGCGACTTGATAGGTCTTATCAATTTTGTTGGGTTGTTAAATTTTACTTCCCTGCATTGTAAATTGATATGTTCTTGCAGGTTTTAGACTGTTTCTTGTTCATGCTTAAATTTAACTTAAGTTGTATTTATTATGAGATCTCAGGAGTTTTCTTGCCATTGTACTATAATTATCTTGCTTTAATATCTTGCTTTGTAATTTAATTGTTACGCGCTTTGAGGTGCTACGTAAGGCGCTATAAAATACGGTTTTATTATTATTATTATTATTATGACGTCATTTTAAGGGAACGCTTGCAAAAGTATTGCAAAATTCTTGTTCATGCTTAAATTTAACTTAAGTTGTATTTATTATGAGATCTCAGGAGTTTTCTTGCCATTGTACTATAATTATCTTGCTTTAATATCTTGCTTTGTAATTTAATTGTTAAGCGCTTTGAGGTGCTACGTAAGGCGCTATAAAATACGGTTTTATTATTATTATTATTATTATGACGTCATTTTAAGGGAACGCTTGCAAAAGTATTACAAATATGCATTAAAGCAATACTAGCACAGGCTATGGCGGCCAAGGTATCTAAAATTTTCGTCATTGATTTGACACGTAAAAGCGAAATCTTGACGAAAACTTTTTTCGAATTTCTTTTTTAAAAAACGTCCGAGCTGGAGAATCAACTTCACTGTAGTGGTTATGTTCTAAATGTTTATGTATGAATAACGGACGAGGACGAAGTCGTATATGGGTCATGTCACATATGAGCAACCTTATCTTCTGTAGCCTTGTTCAAGGCGCTCTACCAACTTCATTCACTGGTTCACACGTCTGATACAAATAATGTCACAGATCATATTAGGCAGAAATCATGCGAGGAGTGGAGCATATCCCCCCTCCCTAAAACTAAAGAAATAGCAATACCATGGCAAAAATTCATTTTATCAAGCACCTAATTTGATGACTCTAATTCCACCTGGCCTTAGTGGCCTATGTTCCATGATTTGCAGCCTTCCAAGAGCAAGTTCAATAAATTCCACTCAGGCAGAGCGCCTTGTTCTATCTGTAAGCTTTTTTCTGCATTTGTAAAAATTTGATAGGAGTTTTATACAGGAAAGGTTAAAACCACAAAGCAATTAGAACAAGGCTGTCGCCCTGAGTAGCATATCCACTCCACCTGACCCCAACAGGTATTTGTGGTTTTATACCCAGACTAGTAGGCTACTAGATCCAGTGTGCACAACAGACCACCAAGAAGTATACCAATTTATTTTTTATTGAATCTTTCTCTAGACAGGGTAGCCCCTTCAATGCTGAAGCACTGATTTCAAACCTGCAAACACAATGTTCAAAATAATTGAGAATAAAAAAAAAAAAAAAATAGCAAGTTTGTTGGTTCTTAGCAGACAGCCTTGAACAAGGCTATATCTTCTGTTGTCTAGCTAAGATAGGCAGTCTCACAGTAACCCTCATGTTCGTGATCCAGGAACCTTAATTTGTTTATGGCTCACAGGATACCCTTAAAATGATTAAAGTTATAATTAATGAAACTTTATTCCAAATATTTCAGTTGCTTCCCTGAAATCTTATAATTTGGTTGTAGGAGCAAACATTGGTTTCACAGTGTCCCATAGATCACGGAGCTGTAATTTTGTGCGTTTACAGACAGAAAATACAAAATTGCGAATTCTTGCAGAGACAATCGGATCTGCAGGTCAGATTAGTCACACACATACAATACTAAGGCGATATAAAATCTCATTTTTTTCGAGGTAGGCCGGGGGACGATGCAGTGGATGACGAAATGCTCTTTTAAATTGCTTAACACTAAATAGAGCTGAGGCTGTTGCGACTGCCTTTAAAATGAAGCCGTAGTAAAACTCCACCGTCGGTTCAGTGCGGTTGACCCGCTTGCCATTGTTTATAACAAAGGAAACATACTTCAACCGCACAGAACCGGGCGGAACCGTCAATCGACGAATTAGTTTTGAGGCCAACCCTAACCACGTCAGAATTGGATCCCGAAAGAGTCGAGGCTATATACTCCAACGGAGTCCGTTTGTTAAACCACAATGCTAACAGGTGAAACAGCCAACGTTGGGTAAACACTTTGGTAATATAGCAGATGATTGGGCAAAATGAGTAAAACTTTATCTAACGTTGGCTGTTTACCCTGTAATACATGTTTAACCACTGACCTCTATACAAAGGATTAGCTACACAACATTAATTGTTAGAGATAGTGAATGAAGCAACGGCGGAACCTCTTGGTCTACCGAACAAAATAGCATTCCAAAACACCTGTTTGGACCCTTACTGAATCACTTTCCAAAAATTTGAAAATAATTCATTTTTAAAAGGGGAGAATTAAACTAATATTATTTGTCCTGTATAAAGCTTCACTCTTTCTCAATCAACTGGTAAGATGCGACATTACTGTAAGCATTTATCAAACTTGAAAAACACGCAGTCATCACCTCACAACTTGTGATTGTATATGTGCTAATCCCAGTTAAAATCCACCTGTCACTTGTCAGATCACTATCTTTACTACAAGCCTTAATTTACAAAGTCTGAATGCTTTTGAATTTGGTCACAAAACGTGCTAGATTCACTGTAAATTTTGTTAGAGGGATGTCAATACCTTAATTCTACGTGGAAGGAATTGCAACGAACTGGCGGTGCCCCACGACTCTATCTTTGGCTGGGTTTTTTTACTGTTTTTTACTGAATGTAAACTTCAATTGTTTTTCAAATTCGTTGGAAGGATTTCAGTAAGTGTCCATTTATTTAGGTCTGAATATTTTGTCATGACATTAATGGTCCCTTCGAAAAGTGAAGGTCATTCACAATGTGTTCTAATCTACCCACAATGGCTTAATGGAGCAGAAACCTGTTGTTATGACGTCCTCGTAGACCAAGTTCAAAATACCTTTCAACACAAATAAATGAGCTTGTCACAAGTGATCTGAATCTTAATTAATATAACAATTTATGATTTGCAATTGGTTCAAGACTTTGGTATGTCCAAAGTACAATTATCTATACCATTCACAATTACAACTTACAATTATTATCCTTACTCAGAGTTCATTTATGTCCCAAACTAAAAGTAGCGTTTTGCAGTTCAACGATATATGTCCTAACAGCGAAGACTCCAAAATGACAGCATCAATCACGCTTATAAATCCTCGGTAAATTGGAATCTTCTCAGTTCCTGAAGTTAACTTTGTCCAGCAGTTCACGACTACGGGGGCTTTCCCTCGACGACGCTAATGTCCACAATAATAAAATCCAGGTAATATACAACCATCAGTTCCTGTCGCTATGTGTCCTCATATAGGACCACAATTGGAATCCATCCCTTTTTGATTCCGAAAACTGAAGCTCTTTGGCTTTAAAACTACGACAGCAGACAATTTAGCTACCAACTCCGGCGCATACCAGAAGTATTAAAACTCCTTGCACTAGTCAAATCTCTACCATTATTGTAGAGTAAAACGAGCTATAATTATACTGTATAGTTCCAGAGCTCTAGTTTAGCACCTGATTTCAACTGCTGGCGGCGAGATAACTCAAATCTCAATATACTGACTTCACAAAGTTTTTTCCCAGTCTAAAAATAGATTTACCCACAGAATCATCATAAACATAACCTTGCACTAGATGACCAATGGAATACCCTAAATTACATCACCTGCTCAAATCACTTTCATATTATAACTTTGTAGGAAATCCCCTGATCTTACAATGTTTGATCTCAAACATAAACAAGTTGATTTCAGTTTCTAAGTTTCCATCTGTGGGGAATTCCCCACTTTTCCCCTATTGTGCAATCTAAACAGGTGCAAGCTTGCAAAAACAAACTAGGGATATTCCCCTTTCTATCTTTTTATACATTAAACAAAGTACTTTTCCCTTGAGAAATCTTTTCTCACATAAAACTTAAAAAATACTATTAAATACTATTTCAATCACAAAATGGAGGCTATATAACATCTTCCCCCTTAAAGAAATTTGAATGAAATGAAATTTTCCAAAATCGGCTTTTATACCGTTTAATTAAACCATTTTGTGGTTAATTTTACATCAGTTAACACATGGCAAATTTTACACTATTTTTATATAATGTGTTCTTTGATTGCTGCCTTCAGTCAATATTACAATAAAGTTGTGAATACTAATATCTGAACAAAATTTAGGCAATTCTGGACAAGGCATCTCCAGACAATTTCCTTTTCCTTTGATATGTCTAATGTTCCGATTGTATTCTTGTAGAGTTAAACTCACCTGACAAGTCCTCTGATTTCTCTGTTTTTCATCTTGTGGATAAAAGTGAACGGATTGTGATCCGTGTAACACTAAAACTGGGTGCCCCTGTGGGCCTCAAGTTACACTTCAAAATTTGCAATGACAGGTAGGCATGCAGACATTCTTTCTCAATTGTTGAGTATTTTTTTGTTCTGAGTTTGTCAACTTCTTTGAGAAAAATAACATACAGATGATCTACACATCCTTTTCATCTGCTTGCAATGAGAAGCTCTCACCACAGCCTACATCACTGCATCAACTGCCAACTTTCATTGTTTTCTGAAATCTGGCGCAAGTCCAAACCTGGCGCATTCATCAAAATAGACTTGATTTTCTCAAACGGCTTTTTGGCATTGCTCTGACCAGAACTAAATGTTGCGTTTTTCTTCAGAAGGTTGTTCAGCGGACCACGCATTCTGAGAAATTTTGACTGTATTGCCTGTAATATCCGACCATACCTAATAATCTCTTAGATCTCTTTTGCTTTTGTGGTGTGGGGAATTTCTCAATTGCTTCAACTTTTGCAGTGATTTGGCCTAATTTGCCCGTGTCCTACAACATGCCCTAATATGTGACATTTGCTGCAAATTCACTTTTCACCAGATTCACAGTAAACCTGCCTGAGATAATTTCCCAAATAAGTGATGGAGCTGTCTCATGATGATTCTTCCCATGTTTCCCTGTACACAAGGAGATCGTCGACATAGGCTTCACAATTTTCTATGTCTGCAACTACTCTGTTCACGAATCTCTGAAATGGTTGCGCAGACTTTTTGAGACCAAATGCCATTCCTTTGTATTGGTATAGGCCTCGGCATAAAAGGCTGAAATTTCTTGTGGCACGGTCAGTGAGGGGAACTTGCCAATACCCCTTCAACCAATCAATTGTGGCGAACACTGTTGCATTTCCAACCTATCTGTGCACTCAATCATCCGTGGGATCGGTTTTGGAACAGAGTTGACTTTTCGAAAATCTGTAACAAAACAATGAACCATCACGTTTGGGAACCAGAATACATGGAGAACTCCATTCACTATTGCTTGGCTCTACTATTCTCATTGTCTAACATGTATTTCACCTCATTCCTAATATGTTGCAACTTGATTGATTCCACCATATAAGGATGTTTGTTTATGGCTCAACAGGATACCCTTTTAAAATGATTAAAGTATATATGAAAACTTTATTCCAATATTCAGTTGATTCTGATCTTATAATTTGGTTGTAGGAGCAAACATTGGTTTCACAGTGTCCCATAGATCACGGGAGCTGTAATTTTTGTGCGTTGACAGGACAGCCAGAAAATACAAAATGCGAATTCTTGCAGAGACATCGGATCTGAGGTAAGATTAGTCACAATACACTTTTACTGAAGGCGATATTAAAAAATCGCATTTTTTCGAGGTGTAGGACGGGGACGATGCAGTGGATGACGAAATGTCTTTTGAATTGCTTAAACAATAAATAGAGCTGAGGCTGTTGCGACTGCATTTAAAATGGAAGGCCGTAGTAAAACTCCACCGTCGGTTCCGTGCGGTTGACCCGCTTAACATTGTTTATAACAAAGGAAACATACTTCAACCGCACAGAACCGGGCGGAACCGTCAATCGACGAATGATTTTGAAGCCCCACCCAAAACCACGTCAGAATTGGATCCCGAAAGAGGCGAGGGGTGGGGGGGCTATATAAACTCCAAGGAGAAGTCGGTTGGTTAACAACCTTGCATTAACAGGTGAACAGACCAACGTGGGTAAAAAAACTTTGGTAATATAGAAGATGATTGGGCAAAATGATGTCAAACTTTATCTACCGTTGGGTGTTACCTTGTATACATGTTAACCAATGACCCTCTTCTATACAAGGATTAGCTTACACAACATTAATTGTATAATAGATGAAGACGCAGCAACCGGCGGACATCCTGGTCTACCGAACACAGATATTATAGCATGACAAAGACACCTGTTTGGACCATTATGAAATCACTTTCCAAAAAATTTGAAATAATTCATTTTGTAAAAAGGGGAGAAGTAAAACTAATATTATTTTCCTTATAAGATTAACTTCTCAATCATACTGGTCACGGATTGCTGACATAATGCAAGCATTTAGCAAACTGAAAAAAAACGCCAGTCATACAACTCATAGACTATGTTATTGTATATGTGCTAATCCCAGTTAATCCACCTTTCCCTTGTCAGATCAATATCTTCAGACCAAGCCTAAGTACCACAAAGTCGAATGCTTTGAATTGTCACAACACGTGATTAGATAAAACTGTAAATTTGGAGGGATTTTGTCAATACCTTAATTCTACGTGGAAGGAATTGCAACGAACTGCCACGAACTCTATATGCTGTTTTATTGTTTTTACTGAATGTAAAACATTCAAATTGTTCAAATTCGTGGACAGTGATTTCGTAATAGTCCATTTTATTAGGTCTGAATATTTTGTCATGACATTATGTCCATGAGAATAGGAAGGTCATTCAATCAATGTGTTCTACCAACAAGGGCTTATGGAGTCAGAACCTGTTGTTATGCGGATCGTAGACGTCAAAGGTAAGAAACTACCTTTCAAACACAAAGAAAATGAGCCTTGTGCACAAGGTGATCTGATCTTATATTAATATAACAGATTGTAATGATTTGACCAATTGGTGTCAAGAAATTTGGTATGTCCAAAGTACAATGATCTATACAATTCAAATTACACTTAAACTTCGATCTTACAAGTTTATTTGTCGCCAAACAAAAGTAGGCAGTTGCAGTTCAACGATAAATGTCATAAACGGCGAAACTCCCAATGACAGCATGCAAAAGTCACGCTTATAACTCCTCGGGTAATTGGAATCTTCTCAGATCCTGAAGTTAACTTTTGTCCAGCAGTTCAAGAGACGGGGCTTTCCCTCGAATGACGCTACTGTTCCACAATAATAAATCAAGGTAATATACACCCATCATCTTTGTCGCTACTGTCCTCATATGGAACCCCAAATTGAAATCCCTTTTTGATTCCGAAAACGAGATCTTTGGCTTAAACGACGACAGCAGACAATTTAGCTATCAAGCTCCGGCGGCATTCAAAATATTAAAAAAGACAAAAAAACAAAAAAACTAAAAAATCAATAAAATAATAATTATACTGTATAGTTCAAGAGCTCTAGTTTAGCTCCTGATTTCAACTCTGGCGGCCGGGGAGAATTAAATCAAATCCAAATCTATACTGACTTCACAACGTCCCAGTCTAAAAATAGATATTACCGAAGAAGAATCATGCATAAAAACATAACCTTGACGAATGACCAATTGGAAATAACATATAAATTACATCACCCTGAATCACCATCATCTTTCAATATTATAATTTGTAGGGAAAAGTCCCTGATTACAAGGTTTTGATTCCAAAAAACATAAACAATTGATTCAGTTTCTAAGTTTTACATCTTGGGGAATTCCCGACTTCCCCTATTGTGCAATTCTAAACAGGGGCAGCTTGCAAAAACAAACTAGGGATATTCCCCTTCTATCTTTTTACAGTAAAAAAAGAGACTTTCCCGGGAGAAACTTTC
Source organism: Ophioderma brevispina (assembly GCA_023653785.1). Classification (NCBI taxonomy): domain Eukaryota; kingdom Metazoa; phylum Echinodermata; class Ophiuroidea; order Amphilepidida; family Ophiodermatidae; genus Ophioderma; species Ophioderma brevispina. The sequence continues at coordinate 73,489 of JAMKCH010078016.1, read as the reverse complement.
TCAAATAAATTAAGAAAAATAATATTAAATATATTGTAATCACAAAATGGAGGCTATATAACCATCTTTCCCCCTAAAGGGGGGGGGGGCAAAAAAAAAAATTTGAAATTTGAAAATGAAATTTTCCACCAAAATATGGCTTTATACTTTAACCACTTTGTGGTTAATTGTACATGCAGTTAACACAGTGCAATTTACACTTTTATTATAATGTTTTACGTTGCTGCCTTCAGTCAATATTACATAAAAAGTGTATACTAAATATATGAAAATTTAGGCAATTTGGCAAGGCATCTGCAAAGAAATTTCAATTCCTTTTGATATGTCTTATGTCCAATTGTATTTCTTGTAGAGTTAAAATCCACCTGACAAGTCGTTCTGATTTCTGTTTTCATCTGTGGAAGAGAAAATTGAAAGGATTGTTGATCCGTGTACACTAGAAATGGGTGCAATGTTGTTACTCAAGTACACTTCAAATTTGGCAATTGACAGTAGACAATGCCAAGACATTCTTGTCTCAATTGTGAGTAGTTTTTCTGATGTTGTCAAAAACTTCTTTGAGAAAATTACAACATACAGGATGATATACATCATTTCATCTGCTTGCATGAGAACTCCCCCACAGCCTAAATCACTTGCATCAACTGACAACTTCATTGTTTCTGAAGTCTGGCGCAATCAAACTGCGGCATTCATCAAAATAGACTTGATTTCTCAAAACAGCGTGTCGGTTTTTTTTTCCGTTTTTTTTTTTTTTTTTTTCTTTTGGTTTTTTTGTTAGTTTTCTTCGTTTGGTTTTTTTTGTTTCTCGTTTTTTTTTTTTAGAAACGGTTTTTTTTTTTTTGTTTTTGTTTTGTTTTTCGTTGGTTTTTTTTTTTTGTTTTGTTTTTTTTTTTTTTTTTTTTTTTTTTTTTTTTTTTTTGTTTTTTTTTTTTGTTGTTTTTTTGTTTTTTTTTTTTGTTTTTTTTTTTTTTTTTTTTTTCGTTTTTTGGTTTTGTTTTTTTTGTTTTTTTTTTTTGTTTTTTTGTTTTTGGAATGACTCTGGACCAGACATTTTGCTGTTTTTCTTCAAGAAGGTTGTCAGCGGAACGCCAATTGCTTGAGAAATTTGGGACTGTATTGCGTCTGTTATTTTCATACAGAAAATACCGTAAGGAGAATCTCATGAGATCTCTTTTGATGGGTTGGTGGGGAAGTCTAAAATTGCTTCAACTTTTGCAGTGATGGGACCTCTTAATTTGCCCTGTCACAAAAATGCCCTAAAATATGTGACATTGCATGGCAAAAATTCACTTTTCACCAGAATTACAGTCACACCTGCCTGGGATAATTTCTCAAACAATGATGGAGCTTGGTTAAGTGTTCTTACCAGGTTTCACTGTATTGCCAAGGAGGATCGTTCGGACATAGGCGCTTCACAATTTATAGTCTGCAACTACTGGTTCACTTAATCTCTGAAAATGTTGCGGCGCTTTTTTGGACCAAAGGCCCTTCTTTTTATTGGTATAGGCCATCGGGCCTACAAAAGGCTGAAATTTTCATTGGCACCGTCAGTGAGGGGAACTTGCAAATACCCCTTCAACAACTCAAATTTGCTAAAAATTGCCTTTCCAACTCTATCTTGAAATCACAATCCGTGGGAGTCGGTTTTGGACCAGAGGTTGACTTTTCGAAAATTCTGTGACAAATCGAAAATGAACCACGGTTGGAACCAGAATACATGGGGAATTCCATTCAACCCTTATTGACGTTGCTCTACTATTCCAGTCTAACATGTATTCAATCATTTACTGATATGTTGCAACCTTGATTGGATCACCATATAGGATGTTGCTTTACAGCTCGGAGTCACCGACGTCCAAGTCATGGGTTTTATGATATGTGTCTCCACTAGGTTACATCAGGAAATATGTTTCCCACTCATGAGAATCAGCTCTTTCAATTCACCTTGTTGAACCTTGCGGGAGGGGGGTGACCCTAGTTTTTGTTAAATTGGCAAGTATGTCAGAATTTTGCAATTTGACACCATAATCATTTGCTGTGTTTAGAGTTCCAGTCTGGTTCAGGGTACTGACTCTGTGAGTCATCATAACACTGGATACTACACACGCAGGCTTACTTAATAGTATACAAACTCTGTCAGTTCCTCATTTATACTCTTTGAGCATATTTATGCTGACCAGAATTGTCGACTTTTACGTCTACCTGGTGTTTTGATAACATTAGTCAAGGTCTCCCACTTTGTTTCTCATATATATGGTCCAGAATAATGGGCCTTGCAAAGGATGCCTTGTATTGGAAAAGTGCCAAAACTCTGTCCACCTGGCTTTGAATACTCTTTCATGGCATCTTCGTCATACCATGTTTTCATTTTGCCTGGCACTGTTTGAGATTTTGTTTGCAATTATTGGCTCTTTGGAGCCTGGGTCTGAATTGAGACACATCGTCTAATCAACACTCACATCAGGATTTTCACACAACCACTTTTCTTCGTAGTTTCAATGTCCCCTCTCGTTGTGACCAAACACCAACTCAAATGGACTGAATCCTAATGACTCTTGTACAGCCTCAATGGTAGCAAATAAGAGGAGATGAACGCCCTCATCCCAATCCCTCTCAAATTCAAACAATAGGTTTTTGATCATTGTGTTCAATGTTTGGTGGTCACCCGTTCTGGATTCTGGGATTATGGGTGGGTGGTATGATGAAAGAACTGTACTGGGAAATTCCAACTGGTCCATGAATGGTTGGAACAAACCTGACATGACAAATTTGATCCTTGATCAGACTTAATTGATTTTGGAGGCCTACTAGGGTGACAAACTTTGTTAGAGAGCTTTCAATATATTATGTGCCCTAATCAGTTCTCCAAGGGATAGCCGCAGGGAAGCTTGTGGAAAGCAACCATGATGGTCAGTGAAATAATGATTTCAGACGTGGTCTTTGGAAGTGGCACTACACAATCATTAAGTACCAGACTAAAGGCTCATAAATGCTGGTATTGGTTGCAAGGGGCAGTTAGGAATTTTCTGATTGGGCCTTGCCACCATGACAGTGTGACAAGTCTTTACAATACTTCAGACACATCTTTCGGAGTGAAGGCCACCAAAATTACTCCTAATTCTGTAATGTGTTTTTTTTTATCACACCTAAGTGTCCTGCCATGGGAGACTATCATGGGATATGCTAGCCAATTCCTATGGTTTATACCTTTGGCATACAATTTGATTGCACGACCTTCCATTTCTTCATCTACAGTGCATCGGGTGGTCGCCATTTTCTAATGAGGACCCCATTTTGCTGTCGACAACATTACAGAATGTGCTCGGCGTCCTGTTGCGACAATGCCATCTCATCTAATTCCTAAGTGTGGGTAGTTGTGCTGCTCATTTACCAGCTCGTCATGGCTAAAGTGTCTCTTACAGTCACTAACTCTATCATGCTCCAGCGGATGGATTTTCATGTTTACCGCTTGTCACTTTTGTTTGTGCTCAGAGGCTGGGATTTCACTAACAGGGAATTAGATCCCCTGAAGAGGGAAGATGACCTCCAATTCCGGCTAACTGTGAGAGAAAAGATGCCTCTAAATTGGGAACCAAGTCATTCCTCGACGCTCTATATATGTATGAGTATTTTGATAATCACTGCTACGTTTTACGTGAGGCTTTTCTGTGTCATGGACCTAGTACTGCACATTGCTGGGAAAATGGTCTATTTCCTCCATCAAATTTATCCACTGTACAGTGCACCTGGGAAACTATGGGATGTGGGGAGTAGAGTACTTTCCCCCCCTGACAAATCATTCACAAAAAAAATGGATACCCCTTTAACTGGAGTTCTTGTCTAACACAATTTTTTTTTTTTTTGTTTGCAGTTCCAGGAGCAAACCAAATCTGATTCAAATTCATTTGTGAAGAGGGACTACAATACAATCCTACCTATCCCCTGACATCAATGCACCTAGTTCCTGTGGAACTCTCAATATCAAAGGGAAGTGCATCTTCCAATATCATAGGCTGTGCGCAGCACGTGTTCGCATGATTTAAGGGGGTTTTTTTTAGATCTAAACTAGCACTGAAAAGGACACAAATCCCTCCCAAAACAAAAGGCTTAAAGTCATAGATCCTTACTTTTCGGTGTCAATTCCCTTTGTGGGATTTCTTGTGTTTTGCACAGAAGAATGAACTTTAATTTGACCTCAAAGTAACTGCACAACCTATTGGTTTGACTCACTTTTGGCTTCTCCATTTGGGTGTGGATAGCCATGTATATCCCAACACCTTGACTTTGATGTCCTGGTACTTTTTACAGTGATGCATGTGAACTGTGATTGGGGTCCCATTCCCATGCTTTGATTAGCACCATTATTCTGTCTCCCTTTTTCATGGGAACATGACTGGGATTTCTCCTCATGTGTGCTACCATGAGATGCTTTGTCCTTGAACCCGATTATTGTTGTACTTGTTGTTAATAGCGATTTGTGGCTAGGCCTACTAGTATGACTTAGTTGTGAGTACAAAGCATCAATCAGTCGGCATTGATGGCGGCTTTAACGCCAAAACTGTCAATTTTGTTTTAATCAAGAGGTGTTGATATTGGGATGGAGACACTGTTTGAACTCTTCAACTAAACATAACTCCCGTTGACCCAAAATTTTGCCCAACTCTTTTGGAGAAGGCCAGCGATAAACATGTGGTTACTTTACACTGGCAAATTTCACACATGGGTTTGGTCATCCTTTTCTGACAAGACCTGAATTTTTGTCTATATGCCTCTCGGCACCAATTCATCATATGCTTTGGAGCACTGGCACTGCTAACTAGTCATAATCACTACATCTGTCTAATGACATGGCCGAAATATATTTCTCGGGCTTACAATGAACAATGACGGTAGCAAACAAGGTCCAAGGATCCTTGGGGCCATTTTCAAGCTATTGGCAAGTTTTCAAAGGTAAGAAGTATTGTCTACGTCTTGTGTCTTGAAAAGTTGGGAAGAAGGCATATTTGTCGCCGATCAATCTAAACTCTAATGAACTCAACTCTTTCTTTTTCATATCCTTTGCTGGGTTGGAAATTACATCTATTTTTCTCTCATTATTTTGCATCTTATTTCAAATTCCTTTTCTTTTTGTTTTATTTTGTTCCATTTCTTTACTGTTTTTTGTTTCCTTCTAATTTTTCCTTTTCATTTGTATATGCTTTGCAATTTCCTTTTTAATCTCAAGTTCTTTCAATTTGACGGCATCACTAGTGCCCTGTTCCTGAACCTCTTCTAGTACTATTCCAAACTAATGAATTATCCCAAACATCTTCCTGGACAAATTTTTCAATCAAATTATTTTTGATGATTTGCTTTCTCATAGCATGTTTGCCTCAAGTCCAATGCTGGTAGTTCATTAACTCAGGCTTTCTCAGCACTCATCAAACTTCTCAAGTTTTTGCACTACTATGAACACGTCTGGATCAAACTCCATTTGATTGTACTCTCAACACAATATACTAACTATGAACCAAACTACAAGGGTAGTACATGTAATACACACAAATTTGTATCTAAAAATGTCACAATGTTTACAATTTTTTCAAAACCCTTTTAATGTGTACAGTCTGAACAATCAAGGCTCAAAATTTATCTCAATTCATTCCCACGAGCCCCCATTCCTGTTTATGACTCGCATAGACGTCAAGGTCTGAAATACCTTTCAACACAAATAATGAGCCTTGTGCAACAAGTATCTGAATCTGATATAATATATAACAGATTTTCATGAGTGGCAATTTTCAAGAATTTGGTATGTCCAAGTACAATTATCTATACATTTCAAAATTCACTTACAATTCTAAATTTACTCAGAGTTCTTTGTCCTCCAACTAAAGGAGCGTTTGCCATTTGCAACGATAATGATGGTCTCACAGCGAAGACTCCAAATACAGCATGCAAAGTCACGCTTAAATCCTCAGGTAATCGAATATTCCATTGGAATCTTCTCTTCTCAGGTCCTGATTAATTTTTCCAGCATTTCAAGACGACGGGGCTTTCCCCCGACGACGCTGAGATGTTTCCACAATAATAAATCCGGTAATATACGCACCATCATCTGTCGCTATGTCCTCATATAGGAACCACAAATTGGAATCCCCTTTTTGATTCCTGAAAACTGAAGCTCTTGGCTAAACGACGACAGCAGACAATTTAGCTATCAGCTCCAGCGGCATCCAGAGTCTTAAATCCTGGCACTAATGTAGAAACTCAAATCTACCATTAATTGTAAAGTTAAAAGACTACTATAATTATACTGTATAGTTTCCAAGCTCTAGTTTATCTTCTGATTTCAACTGCCTGCGGCGAGACTTAACTCAAAGCTTCAATAATACTTGCTTCAGAAAGTTTCCAGTCTAAAAATAGATATTACCACAGAATCATGCATAAACATAACCTTGCTCTATGACCAATTGGAATACACATAAATTACATCACCTGAATCACATCACTTTCCATATTATAACTTTGTATCGAAATTCCCCTGATCTATACAATGTTTTGATCTCAAAACATGAACAATTTATTCAGTTTCTAAGTTACATCTTGGGAAATTCCCCCCCTTCCCGTATTGTGCAATCTAACGGGTGCGCCTTGCAAAAACAAACTAGGGATATTCCCCTTTTGTTTTTTTCTATCTTTTAACAGTAAACCAAGTACTTTTTTCCAGAGAATCTTTTCTCAATAAAATTGAGAAATAATATTTAATACTATTTTCAATCACAAAATGGAGGATATATAACACTGTCATTGACCAAGTACCTGGCGACACAATAGCAGCCGTTCAAAACACAACATGGAAGAAAAATGCTCGATCACCTATAAAGATATTAAAACAAATACAATGGATAAGGGAACCATCACAAATCCAAGACCTACTGAGAATTACCATCAAGTTCAATAAGTGGAGGTGAGCCTGTCACATCAGTAGGAGACCGATAAATTGGACGTTCGCTACTAACATCGTGGAAGCCTATTGATGGAATGAGAGTAGAGGTAGGCAATTGCGGATGGCGGAGTGACATACCATGTATTGGGGCACAGTGCAGCACTGTCAGGGAGCGACAAGCGATCAAACAACATGGCAGAAACATGCTGAGGCTTCGGCCAGCATGGAACGACATGGCCGGACATATCGGGCGTTTTTGATGTTGGCAAGTCAAATTTGCACATCGAGGTTTTGCACTTTTAAAAGTGGAGTGTCTTTCCCGCCAGCTACGATACATTGTTGTGGTAAACATACATGTATTATGATTATCTAAAAAGCTTTTAGTAATGGTATAAAGGCGAATTTTCTATTATGGGAACCAACAAAAATAGCACCGCTATTACAAAAAACGTACTACCTCTCTTTTGGTGAAACCTAACATAGTTCATCTTAATACAATTTGCATGGTTACAAAGTGAACACACGTTGCAATAAAGTGTTCATATGTTGTAGGCATTCCTCAAAGAAATTCCTAATAACCATAAGTTGATTGCCTCCCAAAAGATACTCCATCGAATGTGAGTCTGTGATCACATGTGGATCCACATACTCACAGGACACTACTGATTGGTCCGTGATAGAATCTATGAACATTTTTTCCCCAAGCCTTTCGGCGTAACATGCTTTAAGATCGATATGCAATCAAATAACAAAATGGGGTCACTGTAATCGTTTTTGAGAACAGAGAGTCCTCCACAACACCTATTTTTAAGTTTTTTAGAGTAAATCTAATGAGTGGGTATTGAACTATTGGTATTAGTCCGACTAGTTTGGGTAACGTATGAAGTAATGATGAGGCCGCCCCGTATCACCTGTGGTGGACAGCGCAAAACCATTGTTCATCATAATTCAGAATTCAATAGCGCACCTGCCTTATAGGTAGTATTTTACATTTTATTTAATAAACGTATGTTTACTTTTACCAGTGACCCGCTATGTTTTTTAACCAGTGCATATCGTATTGATCGTAGTCGGTCCATCCAAATAGAATAAATGTTGCCTTAAACTTAACCCAACACTACTTGCAACAGAATCAATTCCAACAGAATTGTATTGAAAATCTTTAAAAAACAACATATCAAAGTCTACATAAAATCCCAAGGAGTGGAATATATATTTTTAAGGGGGTAAAAGTTTATAAGGGGTCAAAATATGCAAAAATTAAAAAACGTCAGTACAAGCAAAATTAACCTATTATCTTAAATATTGAAAAAGAATAAAAAAAGTATAGTTGCCATATTTGGCAGGGTAGTTCCATAGTTATGAGTCAAAATAGGTTCAAGGTACACAAATGGGGGTAAATTTCAGATATTATCCGGGCGTATAAAAATGGTGTCAAAGTGTTCGTATAATGGTACAGATCCGAAAATATACTGGTGGCACAATCTATAATATTTGTTGCATAATTGGAAGCAAAATGGACTGGGGCTACAGGGTCTATGGGAGGTTACTAGTCATAGCTCTGTAACTTAATAGAAAGTTCAAACAAAGAATTGATTTACATTACTTATCTGTGGACAAATTTAAGTTAAACCAGTCACGATCAAAATCGGACCATCCTGTGAATTTTACCCAGGATGAACTTGGAAACTGTATGAGCCTATTGTACTAAATATAACGCGTAGAGAGGGCAAACTATATACCTTTTTTTAAACTTAGGAGGAGCCCAATAAATTGGTACATTTTAAATCAATTCGAAAAATTTTAATTTTTTAACCCCTGTACAAAACGTTGCCCCCTTATTCTACATGTTCCACTAGGTGTTTTGGCTAGACTTTTAATATTATATTATTTTTTGGACTATTTCAGAGTATATTAACACCAATAGTGTTTCTGTTGCATTTGTGTGGGGTCAAAGTCTACCATTATTGGACTATAGGGGCACACAGTATTAGGACGCGCGGATGGAGTACTGCCAAAGTTTAATTGCCTTACACCCTCACAAAGAGCTCTCAACCCGTAGAAAGTACATGTTGTCCCTATATCAGCGCGTATCGAGTATATTGGGTTTTTTTCACTAACATAGATTCCATCTGTGTACCCAAAAGAATGTTATATTTCGAAATCTATGAGTCGGCCTTATATCCAAGAGGCGGTTGGTTTGCCTATAGCAAGAGACCCTGGACGGTATTGATGTTGAATATTAATATTTTATCCTGGGAACTAGGTAAGTAAAATGAAAGTAGGCTAACTCAGTCGATGAATGTGCACACTGGATAGGAGACAAAACCCCAAGTTTTGTCCCAAAACCTGGTTTTGGCAGGAAAACACCAAACCCTAACCCTGGATTTTGTGAACGCAAAACCCAGGGTTTTGGTCACGTTATTGTTATTTGTGTCGAAACCCTCGGTTTCATTAAAAAGCCATGAGTTTTGCACTCAAATATAAAATATTCTGTTCAATAATTCTTTTTAGAACAAAATCCAGGGTTTCGTACCTAAGGTTTTGTGTTTTCTGTACGAAACCCAAGGTTTCATACAGAAGCACAAAGTTTTCGTACAGAAATACAAAGCCTTGCGTTTTGTGATGTCACAAAACCCGGGGTTTCATAGATAGACACAGAACCCAGGGTTTTGTGAAGTAATTGTTATAAAAGAAAATAGGGCCATCAGTGGCACAATACCGGTATAACATTGCTAACAATATAGGTCATAACCAATACTGTTAATAATTATTCATCGGTCAAATATTGGCCAGTCCTTGGCCCATGAGCAAAATATATTTATCCAATATAAAAGCCAATACAGTGCCAATGAAACATAAATACTGGCCCAACAATTGCAACATCACCGAGTTATCGACAGGATGGTCTCTTCCGGTTGACCTTGAAACTAACTGCGCATAACTGAATTGCGCATTCTGCATTTGACGTAGTCTACAAAGCCCGGGCTGCGATATTTTTTAGGATAAACCAACCCCGGTATACCACACTATACTGATGTGTTTTATTTCACCGATTTTATAGTTGATTCTAATATCTCTTACTCTAAAAATATGAGACTGATTAAAATCAAAGAAAGGTTTCAGGAGGACTCGAAACAAGAACCTTTTTTATTTGTAGTCTTGATCTAATACATAATGCTATGCAAACCGAACTGGCAGAAAGGCGTCGTTTTGTGATACTTGAATAAATAGTTTACGGGAATAAAGCTCATATACATTACTGCTTACTACAACTACATGATAACAATCGATCAACCACATATGTGGGCGGTGACTACGCGGTTGTTTCGTGGGGTTGGTTATGCTAAAAATAACGCGGCCGGCAGCTGACTAAGCGTACATCCCTATCCGCACTTACAGTCTGATTAATAATTTGTTGGACAGAATCGAACACAGGCGAGCGTGGACTGCGTGAGCCAGGGGGAACATCGCACCTCGTTTCACGACGCGCAATTTGTCGAAGAATGCGCCGAACCTCCGCGTAGCTTGCTGCGCTTACATGAGCTGTGCGTATCTCCTGTCCAAGTAATTATTAATCCCACTGTAGATTGTAATATTCGCCATAACAGCTTCACATATTTCGCTTGGGTCAACGAGGCAATTGATATTATAGTCCGGGACTGGGCCCCTGGTATTTGGGTCTAGCTGCACTCACCTACTAGCTAGAAGTTGAAGTTTGTTATTTACTGATGGTAATAATTATAGGACCATTGGGATTCGGGTTTTGAAATTATACTCAAAAGTGTTACCCCTACCCCAAAAACATTGGCCCCAAAATTGCCATTATGGGGCATACAATGAAATAATAAAATCGACTGAGCAAAACTTCTGCCCTGATTGCAGATTTTTTTTTATTATCGAAAACTAATGTATCTTGGAAGGCTCTAAAACGTTGCTTCAACTTTCTAGTAGGTGAGTGCAGGTAACTCAAAACTAGAGCACTTACAGATATTTAGTCCCGGACTATTAAGTATCTTGCCCAGGGACACGAACACGTTGACTGCAGCGGGGCTCGAACTTACGATTTACAATGGTTTTATTATCATGAGTCATGCGCTTTATCCGTTGCGCATATTCGATACGGCTCCATGCCTCGACATTCTGTCAACTATATCGTACTGACAAAATACTTAATATGTATTTTATAAAAGAGTGTATCGCTTAATTTTGCCATTTATATCCCAATTGAATATTATAGTACTTACGTACCAATGAAGAACTACCATTATACCGCTATACCGTTTCACTATGGCAACTCTTCTAATAAAGGCAACCGAGAGCGCTGTCACACACTTTTTTTTTGAATGAACATTCTAATTGTTGCATGTGGCACGTGCCATTTTCACGTCAGTATCGCACTAAAGCTTTTCAATCTTAGCTAAACAGCGCGACATCTACATTTCATACTCTACAAGATACCTTATTTTAGGAGCTGATATTGTCGAGGAGGTAACATAGCACAATTAGCAACAAATTACTTGCACCGCAGTTAAGATTTAGTATGGAAATTTCAAGGAGAAAGAAGCGGTGGTAAGTACGGTACCCTGAGTTGAAGACTTTAAAGTAAACAAATAGATTTATTGACTTGCCGACTGCAGTCCAGAAACAATACAGACACAGGAACGTTAGAAATGGCTTCAGAATGGCCGCTAAATCAATTGTACGGGTTCGATAGGGTTTACTCGAAATGTTTACAAGAAAAACCTGGAGTGTTGTTTGAATCGGAAATGAGCTAACGTCAATGGAAAATAGAAGAACGACCATCACTTGGACTCATGAAAATATATGGCAAGGAATAGGTCAGGTGATAACTTGAAAACAACTTTTACATCGGAGAGTTGACATTTCGCTGTCTGCCAAAGAATGTAAATGCGTACCCAGTCATGTTTTTCGCTAACACGTGATTTGTTATTGTCAAATTGCAGTTAGGATGTCTCCTAATTTTTAGGATTGTTTTTTAAGACTTCTGTCTTCCAAATGTAGGTTTTTCTCATTCCGGCCATAAACCAATTTTCTCCCGTAAACGATAGAGCGCGGCATCTGAAGCCATCTATATCGTTTCTAGCTCTACTCCTTCTGCGACTGCAGTCGGCAAGTTGTCAATCGTCAACTTTCTTTTAAATTCGCTATGTTTGTAAAGACAATACAAACTTTTGTCAAATTTGGATTCTGGAGAATCCTGTTTCAAAACACAACTTTGACATCGTACATCATGTGTAGTGAAAACATTGGTGCAATTTGAAATGAATTTTTGAGTATACAAATTTTTGTTCTAGTCTTGCAATAATTTTGGAATCAGTGTATTTCAGAGGTTTATAGGAAAAACAAAGTTAGAGCGGACAATATCAAGGTAAAATTTGAAATTGCCCGAGTCCTAAAGAGACACAGGAATGCCAGATAGACAATACGTTACAATTTGTTTCCTACCAGGCTTTTGATATTTGGAATGCTTTCCATAAGTTAGATCAAACATGAAGTGAATAAGCCGAAAACACAGTTGTTTATGTAATAAGATTTTAAGATGATCATGATTTACAAAGAAAGAATGCGTTTCGATGGGGACGATTACGATAGCTGCAAGTTCAAAATAGGGTAGGCCGACCTATTTTAGGACACTTAAGGACTTCGCTAAATATTTTAAAAATATAATACGATATTTACCCACCACACACCATCTATGTAATGACCATGCCCATCTTTACTTGTGGCATTGAAATGGTGTGGCAATACGAGTTGCAATTCCCGGGGGGGGGGAGGTTCTTGGAATTTTGGTCGGGTACCCCTGCTCGTCCAAAAAAGAGGGACGAGCCGCAAATGCGGGACTACCGCTAGGGGTATCAAATTCACAATAATCAAGTTCTAGTCCCGCTAGGGGTATCAAATCAGTTGTGAATGTGACTGCGTTCAATGCTACAAAATAGGAAAAATTAACCTAAACATATCAGCAAAATAACCCCAAATGTGTAATTTTTCTGTGCAGTAGCAATTGTGTCATTTTGTCGTGTATCTGAGCTATTTTAAAGGTATATCTTTTATCACTATTAGAAAACAGGTCCGCAAGGGGTATAATTTCACTGCAAATTGGTCCCGTTAGGGGTATTTTTCACTTTTCACTGAAAACTCGCAAAAAAAGGTACCGTTAGGGTATTATTTTCACTGAAAACTTGGCCCGTTAGGGGTCACCGTCAGAACCCCCGGAACGAGAATGGTACCCAACAAACCCTGAGAACCCACCCCCCCCCCCCGGGTTGCATTATCACAATCGGCGAGCAATGACATTGAATCACTGTGCCAGTTTTCGGAAGCTTTGCCAGTTTTCGGACATTACCTTGCCAGTTTTCGGACACTTCAGAAAAAAGCCCTGTACGTCCGTTGTTTGTGGAACATTATAAAGTGTTAGTTATTTTGTATTCTTCTAACATCTTTGGTAAATTATTTGTTGTTGTACTTGATTGTTTATTATACCATGGCCGCATGTAACCGTAAAGTTCGTGACCAGCTGTGACCAATGTGTTCAATTCCAGGGCCGCGCATGCGTTATGTTATACCGGCCGTCTTCAGCAGGTGCTTGTCATGGAAAATGTGAAAATACATAGAAGCGAAGATTAAGATGTTGACAACAATGACCATGACGATGACTATATTAACGAAACGACAATTAACGATGACAAGACGATGGCACGATGACGATTATGACTGGCGATTATAACGATGACGACGATGGTGACGATGCGACGATGTTTGATTAGATATTATTATTAATTATTATTATTATTTTGGTCGACCACAGTGGAGATGGTTTTTGTCCATAGCATCTAGAAATGTTTTATTTTTAATAGGCTGTATGATAGTATCACAGAACCTTTTCCCGGCCCTGTCATTAGAAAATATGAAACTTCTACGATACCAAAATCTAAATTTCCTCCCAGGGCACTTATCATTGATAAGGGGTATCCCCGTGGACCAGTATACACAGAAAGCAACCCTAAACAGTATTTTCGAAGCTGGAAATTTGCACCCTAAATAGATCAAAGTAGCCACAGTTCGCTACCCTAAACGTTTTCGCTATTACCTGTACGTACCTATTTTCCTATTACCTACGTACACTGTTTAAAATTGTTCCTATTGTAACCAACCAGACTTATTACCCTTTTATATGTAAAGCGGTAAACCCCATTAGTCAATAATCTCACGCTTTATTTAACATACCCTAACATAAATTACAATTTTGGATCAGAAAATGCAAATAAACAGTGGTTAGAAATAATACTACCAGTTTTGAAAAAAAGTATTAATTTTCCGTAATATTACGTTCTTTTGGTAACTTACTATGTTTTTCATGGTAAGAATATGACTTGAAAATCTTTTTTATTGACCGTATAAAATGTGTTAAATAACTTCGTAAGTACCGTTCCAACCTTAAAAAATGCAAAATCTTATTTTCCCTTTCCTTTTAAAATAGTTTTATTGTAGAACTCGAGACTAACTCGATTCCTCCTTTTTGTATTATATTTAGTTTAATTTTGAAAACAAAGTAGTACAAACACTATATGTATTTAATTTTTAGCATCTGATATCCGTAAAGTTCATTGGGTGTAGTGGATAAGGTTTAGACTTGTAATCTTAAGGCCCTGGTTCGAATCAATGTAAGGTACTTTGTATTAAGTTTACTCACTTAATGATTAAGTATGTTAGTGTCATTAGGAATTTTCTATTCACGCATATAAAACAAACGTGGTATACACTGTTAAATTTTTATTTCATTCACCGTTTTCCCTTGTGTTTATTGCCTTTTTTCTCAAAATTGTTTGCCTGAATTATAACTTTTTACAAACCACCGGTGGCGTAATACAACTTTCGTATATGCCATATGCTACCCAAGCTCCAAATACAAAAACAAACAAAAAAAAAAGAAACACCGTGAAAATTTTGGTCAGAGGATTGTAATAACGTTTTTCTTAATATTGTTTCAGACCAAGTGAAAACCAACAATAACGTTAAGCTGATATTTTATGCCGATATTTTACGTTCCCTGCAATGGTTTCGTATTTTTACGGCTCCATTTGTATTTATACGTTCTGCCGTTGTGAGTCCCAGGCTGGGACCCCAGCTGCCAGTCAAATCCCTGTTTTTTTTACAGTTTATTTTTAACAAATTTAGGCGTTATTCTAAAGGTTCGCTAATCCGAACATGTTTGTTATTCCGATACTCGATTTCTCCGAAGTTTGTGTTGTTCCAAAGGTTCATTTATACAAAGGTTCGTTGAGCCGAAAATGAAATAAGGTTTGTTGAACCGAAAATGAAATAAGGTTGATTGTTGATGACGAAAATGGATAAGCTAATGAATATTATTTAATTTTCTGATAAACGAACCTTATTTCTTTTTCGACTAAACACCTTCGAATTAACACCGCCTCTGATTAAAAAAAAACCTTCGGAAAAATGAACCTTCGCATAAACGAACCCTCGTAATAACGAAATTTCGGATAAAGGCACCTTCGAAATAGCGATTCTATCCGGATAAACTAACACATTCGGATAAATGCGTTCCCCGTACCCCCGTATGCCTACGGACTGCACCGCTTACCCCCCCCCGTTAAGTTGATGTTTCAAGGTGTTCAAATTAGCAATTTCAACATTATACTCTTTAATATATTCAGAATTTCTCAAACCACACACTTCTGAATGCTCCGACCCTGACCCATCGGACACCTTTTTCTGACAAACCTTCACGGAAACTCAATTCGGAAACCCTTCACTGAATAAAGCACTGTTTATTCCGTTAAGGTTTCCTAAGTGTGTCCGAAAGAGTGTGTCAGATTTGGTCAGGTTATGGAAACGCCAGTGCAGGACAGACTTGTTGTTTTTGATGTTTTGCATATGGACCATAAATGCGTTTATTATTACTAGCTTTCATTTAGAAAACCACACCCTGTTTTAAAATTTGGTGAATTTTAGACCTTTCCCGTAACGTGCAGCCCTGATCCTGAAAACAAACCCTTTGAAAATAGTGAAATTCTGGAGATCTATCATACTTCGTCCAATCAATTCGTTCTATAAACTTTGTCTAAAATCGGATTAATCTAATTGGCCACACACATGGTTATAACCATTAGTTATGGCACTTGAGCTAATATTTATTATCGGAGATCTCCGATATTAATTATTCTAATTACAATGCTTTCGTTTGCGACAGACAGATAGAACATTTCTAGAGCTAAACGTCACAATTCACAGGTATGGTTTGCTAGACATTATCAATGCAACGTGTAAAAATCTCTCAAAAAACTTTTGAAAAATCGGGGGGTTCGCTTTCCAAAAAAATGTGCTATTATTGCTTTAATTTTTGCCATTTTTTGCGGTTGTTTTTTTTTCCTGCACTTCTTATTCAATAAGTTTCAATTTACCTTCATCCCTCTACCTTTTAGTTTCAACCATGTAGACATTTTCAAGGGGGTGGGGGGGTGTTAAAGGGGGAGGGAACCAATAATTGACGGGCTCATCACTAAAACACATTATTGCAAAGGTGAATAAGGGTGACGGGTATTATAATTGATAGTATAATTTTCCTGACTCATTGCTGAAGGGCAAGCCTTAGACTCAAATTTTCAGGTAGGATGTGTGCGGCCCTGATTCCGAGCTTGCAAGGGGGCTTCACTTGTGAACTGTTTTGTCTCCGAAAGTAGGGGCGTGCAGGGAACTAAATTTTGACCACATTTGCAGGCTTGAGAGCTGAAAATTTGGCTAAAATTCAGTTCTGAGGCAAAAATTTCCTGAATAAGGGGACCTTAAGAGCTGCAATATGGGGGTCTTGGGAACTGCTGGAGAGACGGAAATGGGGGGGGCTAAGGTCCCTTATATACCTCTTTCCAATACCAGTACCCCAATATGAGGAAGAGGGGTGTAGCGCTTTTTTCTTTTTTCTTTTTCTCACGCCAAAAACTGGTTTAAAGGGGGGGGATTAAACATTTTTCTAAACACATTTCTGCTTTCACTTTGTAACATGTTGAAATGTTTAACGTGTTTAGTGTGTAATGTTAGTATTTAGCCCAATTAAACATTGATGTTTAGCAATCAATATTTGAATGCATGTTTTAAGCTTCTTAAACATGATTTACCAAAGTGAAGGCACCACCGAAATTGCGCCTTCGATTGCTAAACACACTTTTTAGAGTGCTTTCTTTCTTTCTTCCATTTTTTTTTAAATTTTTTTTTCTCTCTCTCTCTCTTTGTCTCTATTTAATCTATAAAATAGGGTCGACGGATAAGGGGAATCGGGGATCATTTATGATCGAAATGAATGAAGGGTTCCATATGGTTGTCCATACGGGGGGGGGCGGTGGTATTTTTGTTAGTTTGAATACTTCAGGATTTAAAAACTATTGAACTGTCATTATCCTACCCGGGAGACTTTTAAAACGAGACAATAACCGTAAGATTTCACCGTCTGAGACCCTACTTATAGCTGCTACTATACCACAATATCAACCCACCCAACAATAAACAATAACAATAAACTGAATATGTACTTCGGAGTACAGAAACCAATCAGGTGGGCGGTTTTAAAAAATATAAAATAGATTACAAATAAACCATATAAATAAAAAAAAATAAAATTAATATAAAAAAAACACACATAAACAAAATAAAGGAAACGACAACTAAACAATAAAATAAAACAATGATCAGTTTAAGGGGCGGGGTAGGACACGATTAGATCTGTCCGAAATTTGTCATTGAAAACTCGGTATGTATTATGAACAATTCACGATGGTAACAACAATCAAAAATAAAAAATGGGGGTCCACAGACCTCGTTTTCATATACTATGATTCAAAACCATTTGGCACCATTTTAAATCAAAAATTAGTACACAAACCTATGGAAATTTGATTTTTACTGCAGACATTATTTTAATATAAGAAAATTCTGCTCAAAATTTTTTGATGGAATTTTATTTTAATAAACGTTGCACACAATAATAGAAGCTTTAGAATTAAGAAAGAAAAAAGGTGGGGCACACGAGACTTTTCTCAATTACTGTTTGTATTGTAACAAGTAGCACGTTTTTTAGTGTTAAAAATTGTGAGAAAACTTGTCTATGACGACATTCAGAGGCGTCACACACAACATAGGTTACGCGATTTATCGACGCTTCTAAACTCTCGCGCGCAATGATTGTACGGTATCGATCACGCATTTCATGAGTAACACCAATATCATATTTACTCCTAATAGTTTGCCTTTTATAATGAGAAGACATTCTATGAAAATCTGGGAAAGGGAAAATGGGGCATTTGAACAAAATACAACATAAAACAAGAAAAATATTCTGAACATAGTTAAAAATTCTGTAAAATGTATGGAACTTTCGGGTATTTTACTGGCAATTCTACAATACAAAACTTATACTATAAACATTTGTCAGTTTACGAACTGTAAAAATTGCACAGACGCGTAATTTTAGAGAGCAAAAATGCAAACTCTCTCAGTGACAAGGAACAAAACTGCTGAAATTCAAATAATATTAAAGGTTTTAATAGTCTTTTCAATGTTATTCAATATGCCCCCTATGCATAGGCAACGGTGTGTTCATTATCCTAAACGGAAAACAAAAAAATCTCCAGAGTAGGTCAAATTTCGCAGTAAAATTTGGAACACATACTAAGACAATGAGATAGAGGACATAGAATCTGTTTTTTTTAAAGGTAATTTAGAATATTCTCTCTTTGGTAAATTTGAGGGGGGTGGTGTGACACAGAGCAGGCCTACATAGTAATTAGAATAAAACAGTGCGGAGGAAAACACTGAAAAAATATTTGATTCTATTCCTACAATGTTTAAAACAAAACAAAACATTGTGAAACTATATATATGTTAGTTAAAGCCTCGTGGGGATATAAGATAAATCACACCATTATTCATCCAGGGTCCTTTAGTTTTGGGTGATATTTTCCTGAGAGGATGTTGGAGTTTCTTGGCATTTTTGGAGAGGACCGCCACGTTCAGGCATCGCTCGACGCTTCCATAGTTTTAGTTCGCATTATAGAAGCATGCACGGCGGAAGCTGATGATTTTACTGCGAGTCCAAAAGGTAAAAGAAAAGAAAGCCTTTTGAAAAGCATTTTTGTTGGAAATCCAATTGGAACACTGCCAGATCTAGTGTGCGGAGCTAACGTGTCCTAGCCTCCTTAATTATCTCAACCTAACATACAATATAAACTAAATGTTGTATTTAACAACAGAAACAATCATGATGGGCTTTTTACCAATGAGACATAAATAAAATATAAACAAAAAATTAAATAAAAACAAGTAAATAAAAAAAAATTAAAAAATAAATAATGAATAAATAATTAAACAATAATGTTCGTTTAATTATGCTGTAATATAGTTAGGCAATTCGCGCCAAATAAATCTGAAACCACTCTTTCCAGGTTGGAATCCCCCCCCCCCCCCCCCCCCGCTATTTAATATAGGCGGTCCGAAAAACTGGACATGCCGCAAAAAAATTCCTTCCCGTTTTCGGGACCAGTTCACGAAATCGGCTGCTGCGGTAGGAAACAGACAAGTGGACCTGCAGCAAAAAAAATGAACACATTAAAGGGATTAAAAATTTAGATTTTTGGAATGTGCAAAATGCACGACCCCCCGAAAGGATCCACGCCGTATTACGATACCCATAAAGTAAATTGGTTTTATTAAAAAGGGGCCGACTCGCCACACTTATCTCGCTGTTTCAAAAGCGACAACACATGACGGCTACAAGGTAGCCATTGAAAGCAGTTTATATTCGGTCTTAATTTGATGGATTAAACATGTAGTGTTTGAATTGAAGAAATGAAACCACATGGCTCAAACACACCAATGTCCGAAAATGGCGTGTCCGAAAAATGGGCGGCACCCTATCTCAAGTAGGCGGTGGGGGGTGGGATTACAAAGTGGGTCATGTGGCATGGGTCAGAGGAGGTCAATGTGCGTCAAAAATAGGGTCAGATATGTCAAAAATAGGGCTAAATCGATATAATAAACGTTGTCAACACGAATATTTGAATTGGAGCAAGTATGGGTGGTCATCTTCGCACCATAGATGGTCACTCAAGGAGGCTGCGGATGGATTTCGGAAGGAGTGTCAGGTTGGGCATTGGTCAAAGGTCAAATGGGGTCAAAAAATAGGCAAAAATGGAGTTAAATTGCTATAAACCTTATCTGTTGTGGTAGATGAGGGAAACTTGTGGTTGTGGTCAACTTCGTGACAAAATTTTGAAGGTAATTTGAAGGTCATGCGGGGGGTCATTCAAGGTCAAACACTAAAGTGTGGTAGGAGGATGAAAAATGGGGGTGTGTCAACATTCAGTACCAAAATTTTGAAAAAAAAAAAAAGGTATTTCAAGGTCATGTGGGGTCATCTAAGGTCAAATACTAAAATGTTGAGTTAGGAGGGTGTATGTGGGTCAAACATCCGTACCAAAAAAAATTCCGTACCTGAAATTTGGGAAATCTAGCTCAGGAGACCCAATTTTTTGGCCTACAATTCAGATTCGGTAGCATCCAATTTTTGAAACGCAGGCAGCACTACCTTCCCCAAAAATAAAGTTGGTACCTCCCCGTGTTCTCACGAGTCCGGGAATCTCGAAGTTCCCGCCCAATAATAGGCGTACCGGGTAGTAGAATTCCCTACCCAATCCAAAAATTTGACTGTGATAGCTTCTTTAAAACTCACTCTAAAAAATCTTTCCGCAACTGTTTTCATCTGCAGAAAAATGCCTAATCCTTGAAACATTTCAAATAGGATAGGAGTTAATGTTTAATTCCTATTCGTGTACAAACAATAAGTATTTGTTGTGCACCATGTACACTTGATAACATTTAACATTTAAGATTGAAAGACAACTGCCAAATGTGGCGCATCCACAAAATGCATAGTGCTACAGATGTGTAATGATCTTGCCTTTAAAAATGTATACATTTCAAAAATCCGAAGCTTAAACATTTTATTGCAGCGGTCAAAAACTTTATGGAAACTGGTGTCTCTAGGTCCAGTGGATTTTGTAGGCTCAGAGAATTCATTGCTTGAAAATACAGGGTTGTGGTACATTGTACATACGTGAAATTAATTAGGTTGTGAACGTGACCAAACCCGACAAGATTGTCATACTTAAAGCTTTTTGCAACAGAAATTCTGAAGCTCGCTCTGGAGTCAACCCGAATTTCAACCAGACATGATGTCTTGCGAGACTGGGAGATGAGGTTTCCCGAAGGGCCACAAGTTAGGAGCTAACACATTGATGCACTGGAGTAATGGAAGGATGGAGCAATAGGGGTATCACCGAATGTGGGAGGGGAAGGAAAATCTGACATATATATCTATAGATTATATTTTGTTTGGAAATTTTAACTACTTAATCTTCCAGGAGCCAATGGTTGAAATTTATTAATCTTTCTCTAACTTGTAAACCATTCTGAGTTCTCTGCTAGGAAAGTGATGGACAACCTTTTGGACATAACACCTATAGATGATGGTTATCGCTCCCTTCCAACCCTGGCTTTTAGCTCAATTGGTAAGGATCACCGTTCTAGGTATACGGGAGATAGCCGGTTTGAGTCCGTCGAGCGTTGTTGTTTTTTGTATGCTTGCGTTGGGCGGTCCTCACGAGGGAAAGATATAAATAATCATCCTTGTCTACCTGGAGAACTACGTAGTTAAAATTTCCAAACAAATATAAATCAT
Organism: Ophioderma brevispina; assembly: GCA_023653785.1. Lineage (NCBI taxonomy): Eukaryota > Metazoa > Echinodermata > Ophiuroidea > Amphilepidida > Ophiodermatidae > Ophioderma > Ophioderma brevispina. Next base: position 51,785 of record JAMKCH010078016.1, on the reverse strand, counting down.
AGTTGTTCCGTTCTGATGCATCCTTTTGGACACCTTTCAAACTAAACCTATAGATAATAAGTGTATATGTCACTCCTTACCAACCCTGGCTTGTCAGCTCAACTTGGTAAGGAGAGCCGTTTTTGCTGTAATACGGAGGTTGCCGAACTTTCCGGTTCAAGCGCGGCCGAACGTGCATGTTTTTTGTGCTGCCACTGGCCATTTACAGGGAAAGGATTAATAATTATTAGTTATATCAAGGCTTCCGAGTGGTGCAAATAAAGTCTTTGTATTGTACAGTTTTGGTAAAAGTCCTTGGATGCAATACAATATTCTTTTTTAATATTGATCCATCCGGCAATTTTAGCGAGACCGCCATTATTGAAACACTGTAACGTTCGCCAGTTTGATTACAACACTGCCAACGCAAGGTTTTTGGTTGATTCAGCCTGATATTTAAATAATATATAATCAAATTAACAAATAAAAAAAATATGATACAAGAATATATTGCACTGCTAGAAAATATTGTACTCGTCTCGACTCGTACAATATTTTCTAGCTTGTGCAAATATCCTTTGTATCAACTCAAAGCCATTCAATATATATAAATATTCACTTTGTTGTGGAGTCAGGATTTATTGGAAAGTGGGTTGTGCAATTGCCCTCAATAAACTCTTTAAAACCTGACTTGAAACTGTGTGTGTGGGTAGGTGGGCATAGTTTTTGGCTTTATCACGAGGACCTGACATAAACGTAAATTCTCTCAACGAGTCATTGAATTTGTTTCCCATGGTGGTTTATTCCAACTATAGTGGTTTCTTTGATGTCTGTGGAATACCGGGAAACATCTCTTTGGCAATCACTGTATTTGGAGTCCCATGATCATATATAGGGTTTTATACTATTTTATATTTAACCAGCAAGTTTTAATTTTTAGCATCAAGGTTTAAATAGGCTCCCCTAAGTATGTTTTTTTGGTATCCAATCATCTATTTCTGCAACTTAATTTGCTCAAAAAAATTATTTTACCTGCTTTTTGGTGCACGTTCAACGAACATCGGCATTGGAGCTAGCAGCCCGGCCCCCTTTGTCGGAGTGGCTGTTTACGATCTTCGACTCTCCTCCCTTTGAGTGCATCTGGGCTTCGGATTTGGGCAAATGTGAGGCGTCCAAAATCAAATGCTCTGCAAGTGCTGTATCCCGTTTATTGTACTGCGATCCTGATACCTCGTCCACGCCGCCTTTACGCAGTTTCCATTACGCTCGACAAAAAAAACTTGTTTCCCCGCTAGTCCGATAGTCCCTCTCTACCCCACGTATAGCTTTCGGACTTTATCCATCAGAGACCCGCGATGGAAAATCCTTTAAAAAAATCAACCATGAGCGCTCACTTTTCTCGGGAGTTGGTTCCATGATTCTCGCAGGCGGTCATTTCTTGCGCAACCGTGGTGTCAGTTTTACCCCGTAATTTCCCCTCCATAAATCGAGCCCTGCCCTCCTCCAACAATTTAACCTCGTTTTCCTAGTAATCAGATTTATAGCTACGTCGATACAGGTTATTACGATAAAATGGACTCATTTTTAGTGGTTTTTTGAGACAAAAACCTTGCCGAAAATCGATGTTTTTAGCACTTTTCAAAAATTGTTTTTCACCTTGTTATTTTTACCCCCATTATTTCCCTCATAAATCTAAGCCCTGCCCTCCTTCCAACATTTACCTTGTTGGAAAAGCTTAATGGGAGCTATATAACCTAGTGAGCTAGCTTACATCTGATGAAAGTTAAATTTTCTGTCCCTATATATGATCGTGGACCCAACTACAGGATCGCCCTTGCTTGGGTGTGCAAATGGTCTTTAGACCGATGACCCAACAAACACGGAACTTCTTTCAAGCAATATCTTTGGATTTTTTCAACTATGAAACTGTGTATGTGTGGTGATTGTAGATAGAAGTCTGGTTCCCTGTATCTTGAACTAAATTGAGAGTAATCCACTTGTGTCTTCAAAAGTTTGAAAAAAGTTTGTCTGAAATTTTCTTATTAAAAGTCTCTTTTTCTCCTCTATTGCAGATGGAACTTTTTGGGACAGACAAGTCCCTCCATCACCACAAAACGATTCCTCATCGTGTCTAATGGAAGGTCACCATGGTGAAGTTTCACCATGGGGTAAGCTCACATCCACCTTCTTTCCCCTGCCCGCCAAATAGCCTGGATGCCAACCTGACGCGAAAGAGAAATTTGTGATAGTACTTGACCCCAACACAGGCATCGACGGGAGCCAGAGAAAGGTCATTCAGAGCCTCATGCGTTGACCTTCCTCCTGCTGCAGAGACTGAACAACAAATGCCTTCTAACTATCCAGAAGTTAATGTTGTTGTTAGACCAAGTAAGGACCCCAACTAGGTCACCCGGCCCTCATGGGGTTTCCCCCACCACTTCATCCCGCGTTCATCCCCACTGCCATAAACCGTCAAAAAACCGCAGCACAACACACCACCAGCGCTGCACCACACAGGACGCAGCAACACCAGCAACACGAGGCCCCTGTCGTAGCGGATGTCGTCAAAGGGATCGGAAGAGTCCCCATCAAAAAAAAAACATATGCCTAAATGTTCCAAAAATTAAAAAATGAACAACAACCCTCACGCCAAAAGACCAGAGACAACACAGAAGCACTATTTACAGCGTACACACTCCTTGTCCACACTTGGAGTTCATCATCCACGCACACTTCGTCCTCGGGCACATCTCCACACGGTTATGACAGCAATACGGCCAGGTGGCAAGGAAGATCCATAGAAAAATGAACAATGCTGTGCAACGGATGCCGTGACAACGACCCGCTTCAGGGGATCCCAGGAGACTACCGGTCCATGGAAGAACGGGAGATTAAATCATGGCCAATGGATCATCGCCAGAAGAAAGATCAGACAACTTGGCCACCAGCTTCAGATGGCCTGACCTCGCATAGACAGGTTGGGAAAAAGGGAAACAGCTTGAATCAGGTTGTAAACGGTGTCACACCAGCACCCAGGCAATGTCGAAGTGGTATGTCATTTATTTACATGTCTTCTTCTTTATATTATTAAAGGGCCATGTTTCGATTGTTAATAGCTTCGTCTCCAGAACCCTTGATTTTACTGGAAGTGGTCAAAATTTTGGTATTGCAAGAAAGCTACTATTTTTCTCATTTACTCTGTAAAAGCTTAGGACTAAAGGATGTTTAGTTTGGATGTTATGAGCAAAAATGTGCCCCATTTTGATAGAGCAATATTAATTTTACACAGTACTCTATGGGTGGATTACAAAATCACGTTTTTAGCTCTCACATCAAAACGGGTTGAAATATCGGCGCAAAACTTTACAAATGGGGTTGGGGTGAAGGCCATTCTATCAAGATGGAAACTTTATGCACAAGTACTTAAATCGGGTCATCCTCCTTTAAGGATAAAGAGAGAATGAGAAAGTGATACAAAAGGCCACTAGGAGCTTTAGCCAATTCTTGTAGATGGATTGGTTAAAGTTTTGAAATTTAAAGATAGTGGTGGATTGGTTAAAGTTTTTAAATTTAAAGATAGTGGTAGCTAACCCTAGTTCAATTTCAATACGGCAATACTTCCAAATGTACAGCAACACAGCCTATAAACCATAGAAGCCATTTTGGTGAATTGATGAGGGTAGTCCTGTGGACTACCTGTGTTATATTTTAAGAACAACTTCATGCAACCACATTTATTGTATATTTGTGGGCCGCCACCTATGCTGGAAGGACCGCTTAACATTCAGTTGCTATGCAGGATGTATCATACAATAACATTTAAAAAAAACTTGCAGTGGAGTTGGCTCTCCAAGAAGATATTGCTTCATAACATTTTGCACATGTAGAATTTTTGTGGAGATTTTGTGATTATGTGTTAAACATTTGTACCATCAAAATTTACGATTTCATCCCATCTATACTGTTTATCAAAATACCTTTACAAGATGTATGTGCGCAACATCCACAAGGGGTTGGGGCTTGGGGCTTAGCAGTTGATCGCACAGTCGAATTTACGCGCATCAAGCTCTAAGTACGCTTATTTTGTAAAGGGTATTCTGATAAAGAGTATAGGTGCAATATTGATACCAATTTCTTCACAAACTCGTGAAGATAATAGTGTCAGCCTCATAAGGAATGGTATTTGGTTGTTGTAGCAGGTCTCATAGGGTGGGACTAAAGTTTAAAAATAAGCAGTTTATCACAATTTGTCGTAATAGTAGTCAACCAAATGTGGTCATCATATGGATGGTATTCTGAAAGGAGTCTAACTTTAGACCCAGTTTAGTTTTTAAGCCAGGGTTAGTTTATGTACGTGTGATTGTGAACCTTTTTTTTATCCTTCCAACAGACTCTAAAATGTGATGCTGTAAATGTTGTTTATCTGGACCATCCAGGGCGGAATTTTCTCACTATGATCTAGGTAAATTTTCACAGTATTTGAAGGAAAATAAATGGGTCTCTACTTGGTTAAACTTATGGTCTAAAGTTAGCTCCCTTTCAGTAAACCAAGCAGTAGTGTACGGACTACTACTGCCCTAGTTCACTTTATATTCCTTGATCGTTGGTAGATGGATGATGTAAATTCAAAGTATTCTGCAATGCCAATTGGTCGAGGTCAGAAGTGAATTATGGATCCATGAAAGAAGTATTGTGGTCAAGGCATATGTAAATTGAGGTCAAAGTAAGTAGGATGTGGGTATCATTGAAATGAATGCATTTGCTTTTATTATCAGTTTAATAATTATGTAAATTTTAATTTTTTAGTTTTCAATGAAGATAAAATTTACTTTAAAAAGACTTTATGGGGGCCATTATTTTTTAAATGTTTGGATATGATTACACCAGCAAAACTGACCAATGTGCAGTGAGTTGACCTTTTGTCTTTTTTGTCAATTAGGATGCTTATGGCTTATACATTTGCTTGTGATAAGAACTGGTGTGTGTGGGATGGTGAGCGGCCAGGAAACTCAAACGAGAGGGACACCATGTGGAAGTGGACGCAAGTTCGTTGGTCCATGAACCAAAGCGCCGGATCGTATAACTAACCTACGTTTTATATTCTGGTTTAAGATGTTTATTTCTTCTTTTAAGGGGAGGAAGACCCATTTGGGGGCTAAAAATAACAACTTAAATTTAAATTAAGGGAAAAATCCTTTTTATTGCTTTTTGTTTGACAACAATCAGAGTTTCCGTTCAAAAGTTAGACCAAAACGAGTGGTTGTGAGTCAAAATGGACTTAAATATGTCAAACTAATAATTATTGTTGTACTTTTTGGGGGCAATGTCCCCATAAAAATGGGTTCCTATGGGACTAATGAAAATATCTAGTTCATTGCTAGAGCCCAGTTGATATGCTGAATTGCTTGTTATCCCATTCTCCATAGGGTTAAATCGTTTTTTGAGAATCAGGGCCAAGCGATGCGAGATTGTCATATCGTAAAAAGTCAATTGTGAGATATCGGCAATGTAGTCTAGAAACACTGTTTTAGGTTTTGTATATGTTTATTTTAGAAAGCCTATTTACTTTCCTGCTGATTTAGAATTAAGTATTGAATTTTCACAAATACTGGTGAAAAATTTGAGATCAGAAATTAAAAAAAAAAAAAAAAAAAAAAAAAAAAAAAAAAAAAAAAAAACAAATATCGCAGCTTGAGAAAACAATACAAATACATAAGAATATTATAAAGTAATTTTGACTCATGAAGCCAACGTTTGATCATAACTTTGAACGCACGCATCCGATGTTGTCAAACACAAAAAACAAGCAAAAAATTTTTTGTTTTTTTAAAATTCCTAATTTAAATTTTTAAATTTGTTATTTTTAGCCCCCAAGGGGTCACTTTCCCCCTTAAAAGAGCTCAGAAGCAAGATACTGCCCACAGGCACCGTAAAACTTTAACCCGTGAAGAATAGGTGCTGATATCATAAGGACATTAAGGTATTTCTAGAACCAATTGGGCAACAGGTTAGAATGGTGTGCTATGCAGAGAGTGACAAAACAGCGTTTGACTCATGCAATTGTATCTTTTATCTTTAGAGCAGTTTTAAGCAATCGGGAAAAATCCATTACGGGAATCTGGCCATATAGACCTACAAAGGTCACATTAATTGTATGTTTATAGCGCCCTTCTATTTATGCCTATTCCCAGAGACCCAAGACGGTGTAAATAGATTCATAAAAATTTTAAACAGGATGTTTGATGAGTCTCGACCGGATAGAATTTGGGCTTTTAAAATCTGTATTACGTATCTAATTTGATTATTATGAAAATCTTCCTGAAGGCATGGATACAAGTGTTCTGGATTCCGTAAGCGTTTATAAGCGTGTAACTTGGTGGAAGGAAGGAAAGCGGCTTGAAGAGTTCTCAACCTGATAGATTTTGGGAGATATTTCGGGCATTAGATGCAATGAGCTAATTAATATGCAAAATCAGCGTGAATTGCTATATTTTGAAACAGTACATCGGTACTCAAAAATTCTTGCGATGCATGAAAGCCTATCATGTGGCACACTTTTTAGCAATTTGAAAGTATTGATAATGCGGCTTAGGTATGCAAAGGAGCTAATTATTAAATATGCAATAATTGCTGGATCTCTAAAACGGTATGTCGGATAGGCAAAATTCTTCGCTACCAAGACTACGGAGCTATGGTGGAGGGGGTGGGGTGTTTTGCGGGTTGTTGGGGTGTTGTGCGGGTGTTGGGTGTTGAGGGGGGTGGTGTTGGAGTTGTGGGTGGTTGGGGAGGGGGGTGGGGTGTTGTTCCCGGGGTGTTCGGGGGTGGGGTGGGTGTTGAGGGGTGGTTGGGGAGGGGTTGTTGGTTGGAGGGGGGTAGGGGAGGGGGTGGGGTGTTGCGTTGTTGGGAGGGGGGTTGTTGTTACGGGATGTTGGGAGTAGGGGGGGGGGGGAGTGTTACGGGGTATTGAGTGGGGTGTAGGGTTGTGGAGGGGGTAGGGGGTGGGGGGGTCGTTGTTGGGGATGTTGGGGGGGGGTAGGATGGGTAGGATGAGGAGGAGGGGAGTGGCATGTTGTAGGAGAAGGGGTGGTCAAGAGAGGGGGATAGTTAGTGGAGTGGGGGGGGGTGGGTGTGGGACTGTGGGGGGTTGGCATGTTAAGGGATATTGGGGTGGCATATACGGGGTATTGGTGGGGGTTGTTCGGTGGGTGTTGCTAGGTAGGATTGATGAGGGGTGTTAAGGAGGGGGGTGGGGTGTTCAGGGAGGTGTTGCACGAGTGTTGGGGAAGGGGTGAGTGTTGCGGGTGTTGCAGGGTTGTTGGAGTTGTGGGCTGTTGGGAGGGGGTGGGTGTTTTGCAGGGTGTTGGGGCGGGGGTGGGGTTTTTGCGGGTGTGGGGAGGGAGTGGGGTTGTGTAGTTGCGTTATCGCATGTTAGTGTTGCGACACGGCGGGGAATATTTTCGCCTCGCGTAAATCCGAGTTCGCCTTGTGCCTTTCAAATGATTGTTTGTTTTCAAGTCTACCTTTTAATCATGTTGTACTTTCTATTGCAGTGTACTACTTGTTGTCATCTTTTTCACCAAACTCCACACTATGAAAGCGAAGTAATGGAGAAAGTTGTCTCTCCAATAAACACTAGGAGGTTGTATCTGACTAACATACACTTTGTATGATAATAAATGTCCCCATAAATTACCCCCCCCAATTTGTTTTACAAAATGTTTTCCAAAAATATCAAAAATCATGTCTTACTACTGAAGTATTACTCTGGGAAATAGTGCAATAGAACCTTTGAAATAAGCTAAGCAACATTCATTAGAAAAAACAACATATGCCTGTATGCGGAGCGTCTTATTCGCTAGCGTAATTCACAAGAGTTGCCATGACACAAATTGCACAGAGGCGAATTGGCGTTAAGTGCTGTTTGCTAAGAGGTGCGTTGTTGTGTGTAATCTCAATTATAAAATTAATGCTGATCCGTGTTTAGATGTTAGGAAAACTTCCATTGAAACGATTCTATTGCAAAATTGATAGCAATTCCAGCCGAAACCGGCTCATTTATGTGCCAACTCATTATAGTTAATTGTCAAGGGAGTAGCAGCGATTGTTACCCAAAACTCGAAAAAAATAATCAAAATTAATTATTTTATTATTTTTGGTACTTGGCAGGATATTTTTTGGAAACATAACCTGAAGTGGGTGGCTTGAAGATCAGCGTATAAAGACAATGGCAGTACTTTTATCTGATTCTGTAATTTCTATCGTGCGTATCAAAATCCCACTTGAGATCAAAAAAAGGCTTTTCCCAGTGAATATCACAGATTTCGGCGTTGATTATGTGCGCCATGATCACTAAGTTTGATCTCAAACACCAACATTATTGATCTTTGTTGATTCTGTACTGTGTAACCACAATCGGCTGTTTAGTGTATGTCTTGAGGACGCCATCGCTGAATGTTATTAGAGGGAGACGGTATGGCAAATTTCCTCGAATACTTCATTTTTTCACTATGGTGGTTTGTTATACATTGAAGCAGTTATATGGAATTGTACACAATTACCCTGATTAGTAAGTTTAAAAAAGGCATTGTCACTTTTTCGATTCCTCGCAATATCGCTGCTAATCCCTTTTATGCCTGACAAGCATAGATTTTTGGCAGAAATTATATTCTGTCCATGTAAAAACTATGTTAATAGGACCATTTTAGCTGGCAGTATGATACCTGTTGTACAGTGTGGATGCAGCCATTGTTGATGTGTGGGCTGTTATCTTTCAACATATTGAAAGGTGGAAAATTTACTGTGAATGAATCCTCCAACCCATCCACGAGAACAGTTATATCTATTACATCACGCTACAATGTATGCTGTAAGTAAAAAGGTCCCCTGATGAAGGACTAACCCTGTTTAAAACCCAGTCTAAAGTTAGACTCCCGTCTAGAAGATAAGCCCACTAGTGCACGTTCCCCCATGTTGACCTTTGCCTATGATATGTAACTTTGACCTCAGATTTGTTCTGGGCTCCAGGTAGTGGTCCTTTTGACCGAATTTGGTGATCATAGGGCATTCTATGCAAAATGAATCTAGTGACCTTTGACCTCATTGGAACACTCTAAACCATGATACAAACATAAGACTGTCCACTACCTACCTTCTGCCAAAATATAGCCCATAATGTACAACCCGCAAAGCATACAGAAAGCATAGTCGGACAGACAGATATTGTTCTTCAAGTGGTTGAGAGTATAGATAGGTCACAAAAAAAAGGTTACCATTAACCTTTTGCATATTACATAAAAAGCAAGAACATAGCATAGCTACATTTGGGTTTGAGCTTGTTTCGAATTGTTCCCTCATTTGACCCTGAATTACCCCTCTAACTATTCATGAACCAAAATTGGTATATCTTGTCCAGCTTGAAGTCGATGTTAAGGGGCAATACTATGCTAACATGTTGAAGATCTGTGCGAGAGAAAAATTTAAAGCCAAAATGCATGTGAAAGCTGTGAGATGCTACTGTTCATCAGACAATGCAAGATCAGCCAACAGTCCCGACACAGTGTTTCAACGTTTGTTTTCCTGGCTTGCATGAACATGGAAATTGCTGGGAGTCTACTTTGGTTGGCCCCCACACTGACATGAGGTTCACAAATTCTGATGGGATGACTGTCTCCATGGTGTGTAGCAAAGACCAGCGCACATGCTCATTATCAGCACACATGCATAGCATGATTGCCGAAGTTCTGGAACCTCAACTGCTAGAACGAAATTAATGCATTTATATGTAATTTGGAAAGGAGCTTATTGGAGGATACTACAATTACAGTTTCAGTTGAGTGACGTGGTCATTGACCTTTGCCCCTGGGTGCTTCGAAGGTGACCGGCAGGACCTTGAAAAAGATGATTCCATTACTATGCCAAATGTCAGGTTGACAGGCAAATATAGAATTAATTTGTTTTGCCTGCAAAGGATTTGCAGGGAGTGAAATACTAATCCAATTCTGTATGCCTGTTGGTGGGTATGTTTAAGTTTGGTTAACTTTTTCAAAGGTCGTGCATGACATTTAACTCCAGTGCCACCAAACTCAGATCCTAGGTAACCATAGACACCTGCTGGTTATGGAGGGTTAAAGGTCACATACCAAGGTAAATGGTCCTAAGAGGTCAACTTTGCAGAGAGTGAAAGGTGGCTTACTTAAAAGGCAGGCCAACAAGAATGCTTGTGATGTGTAGATCTGTAAATTAAAATGGACAGAGATGTCAAAAATCTGAAAGTCTGTAAGAGATCTGTTTATGTTGTTACAAACTCTTTAAATTTTCCTTTAGATTCCTGAATGAGTACATGAGGAGAGAGTATGAGAGAGGAGAAACAGAATTTCCGCTTAATCCAGATAGTGGACGTGACAAGGATCCAGCCACCCCGAAGCCATGTTCCAACATTTCCAAGTCGAAAACAACAGATACATTGTGCGGCCTCATACGCCAACAGGGGGTCATCGTAGAGCGCCAAATTAGTCTCAACTAGGGCTGTTGGGCAGTACCACAACCGATGGATTGATTTTTATATAGTTGAGAATTCGGAATTGTACCCGATTCGTAACTCTGTCTGATGCGCCCATGTCTAAATGTCAGTTGTTTTGCCTGATTTCAAGGTTTGAAAATAGATGTAACAGTAAGGCTTTTGGACAAACATACTGCTAACGTACAGACCTTATTGGACAAATTCGTGGAAGGTATGAGAAAAGAATACCGTATGAAGGTTGCATTGTGCTGCCTCAACATCATAGGTTAGACCCTGTTTGAAATGTGCCCATCCTCTTCCAATGCATAAAAAATAACAGCACTAAACGGTCAGAAAGGTAAAGAAAAAATTAAAAAAGATACAAGGATCTAATCTAGAGTGAGAAAACTATAAAGCAGGACTGTGTAGAAGACGAAAACAGATCCTATCCAAGAGTGAGAAAACTACAAGTCAGGACCGTAGAAGGGCTAAAAGTCCAAATTCGGTTTTTATAATATTAAGATTTTACCAAGTTATCATCACAAATGGCAGTCTACAACAACTGCCAATCTCACCCACTCCACAAGGACAGACTCAGAGGATTTTGAATTTATTAATTTGTGTGTGTGTGTGGGTTTAATATACAAATAGTTCAACTGGAAAACAGATACCCAAATCCTAAATTTGACATAGGCTTTTCTGTTGAAATAATTTCTCCATGTATAAACCTGCAGGTAGAAAACAATGCTCTGAAACCAGCTTGAATTGATTATTTTAGAGAAGGGGTTTTATCTTTTGATCGTTGTACCAAAGAGCCCGTTTATCTTGTGGGCATCTGCGTTCACCGTGATGAAGAATAAAGGGTAAGATGTTAAGTTTATGCAAGAATACTGTGTCCGAGGCAGTGAAAAACATGAATAATGGGCGAGTGAAGTCGGAGACCCATATGCAAATGTTTTTACTGCCGAGCACAAATTCATTCTTCGGCATAAACATGGACCATCGCACACCTTATTTCTAGTCTTTACCCAAATAATGTAAATAAGAAAAAAACTGTCAATTTCTTACTAAAAACGCCACAGTTGTTTATGTCTTTACGCGCGCGTCCTGTCTCTTCTGAATTAAAAGTTAGCATGTGCGCTAGAGTGATGCGTGACATGCGCCCAAAAGAATATGGGTTTTGATCAGCGCATTAGGGCAGAATAGCGACACATTATGCAGATAATGGGCAGTTAAAACTACCCATCAAAGAGCGCCGCTTTTGAATAAGGGCAGCAAAGGTAATAGAATAATGCATAACGCACGATGCTACTCTAAATGTGATTTATGGTATGGTAGTGTCAATGTGGTAGGTTGATCAAAAACTATTTATTATTATTACACAATGTAGTGGTTGTACTGCCTACCTTCAGTTCTGAATAGTTAAGTGTGTGGCACCGAAATGGATTCGTCCCTTAAAGGGCATTTCGTGATCCACAACCATCTGGATCATTCTAGTGAATCATGAATAGAACAGAGGAGCTGGAATCACAAAAATGCATCGCTTAACTGGTTTGGTATTATAAATGGTCACATCCGCAGAATTGCATCCAGCTTTTTAGGAGACAGGTTCTAGACTTTGGCTATCGTTCTATAGCCAGGAGCGGGCATCCGGGAGTCAACAAACTCTGCATGGCAACGGCATGGCAACATGGCGTAATTCGATGTGCGCTGCACTGCATAGTGTCATACGATGTGCAGTTGATTAAAGACGCAATTTGCGCAGTTTGTTTCACGCGGATTCGGGATTCCCTGGGCTCCCTTCCCCGTCCCGCGATGGTGAAGTCAGCAAGCTCACGGCTATACCTAAATTCCATCATCATTTAGGACTTTCGGACCAAGTGCCAAAGTCATTTGGACCTTAAACCATTCTTCAAAAGGAACAAAGTGTTACAATTGTACCAAAACAGTACAACAGATTGGCGTGGCATATGTCGAGGCCCTCCCCGATGCTCTTTCAAGACCTTCACATAAATGAGAGCTAGTCCAGGACCGTAGTGTGAATTCTCATGTAGAATTTGGTTGGTAGCTCCAAAACACCATAGCTAATGACATTAACCTCAAGACCTAAAACAGGGTTGTTTGACCTAACTTGCACTACTTCCTTTATTCAGATTTTTTTTGTTTTGCTGAACAAGTGAATGCATGTTTTCTTCTCTGCCCATTTTTCCTTTTCTCCCCCTGGTGACCTTCAGCCAGAAAAGGGAGGGGGGGGGTTACCATACAGATTCTGTTGACATTGTTCTTCACAAACAAGTGCTGTACTGCCAGATTCCTGGTCAATTGATGCAAAAGACCTTAGTAGTAACAGTACAATATGGTGTGAGATACTGATAGGTAGGTCAAAGGTTCATATCTGCACAATTTGCCCTGCTGCCGAGATCCCTGGGTCTAATTTTTATGACTCTTGTGCCAAAAGGCCTTAGTAGGTCACACTACATCGGGTGTGAGATACGATCTGTAGGTCAAAGTCATGTTATGAAACCATTTTCATCTTTTCCGCTGTAAATGACATGTAAAAATATTGCTTAACCCAACCCCCTCACTGTTTTTGCACAACAAGTTCCTGTCCTGTCTTACTTTGTACACATTGATGCATTAACTTCTAAAGGCCATGACTCATCTGGGGTGTACAAAGATTGACCTCTAATGAACATTGCTGACCTTTGATAATCTTGGGTGCATGTCCCTGCCAGAGGGATCGGCAAGTTAACTTGCAGATTTTTGAAAATGTATTAATGCTATAGGCTGCAAAAAAAAATTACCAGATTTTTTTCTTTTGTAGCCCTCCCTCTGTACTTTTTGATTTAAAGATCAAACTTTTTTTTTATTTGCCAATGTTCTTTTTAAATCTGGAAATGTACATATATACATAAATACATATATACATACAGGATTTATATGGCACCTTTACTAAGAGATCAAGGTAAGCATTATGTACTGAACAAACAAGAAAACAAAATATACAAAGCAAAGAAATAATAGTGGATTTAAGAGGCTTTTGAAGCTTGTTACTGAGCATGCCTCCTTGATGTTACGTGGAGGCAGTTCCATGTTTGGGCTGCAGTTGGAAAGCACGATCGACGATTTTGTTCTGCCCCAAACATGAGTTTTGTCCATGAAGATCTTGAACTGTTTTTTTTTTTGTCCAGTGTGAGGTTGTCTTAGTGAAATAATGGACGGAGATATTAAGGTGCGATCTTCCAGGCATTTGGGGGGAAAAAAAAACCATAGAGACAAACTTTGAAGTTGAGCGATCACGACTGGCAACCAAGGATATTAGCATAAGAAAAATGGAAATGGACTATCGCATCTGGCGGCTGAAAATATCAACTTGGCAGCATTATGTCGGGTGCCGCAGCCGATCAAGATCTTAGATTGGCTCCATACAAGAGGGCATTGCCTAAATTATGCGCGATAATACAAGTGATCGGAAACGGAATGGAGAGTGTCATGTTGATGGATGATAGACCTAATGGTGTGTAATTAGACGCAGTCACTTTCATGTGATTTTAGAGACCTCTAGGGGGTCTACGTTCTTGAAACTTAAAATAAACAAAGTACCTCACCTTTTGATGTGTGGCTGAAAGTTGGTGATAATATTGCATTTTTGGTGAAACAGAAATTTATTATCATTTAGTAAAAAAAAAAAATAATAAAAACCACCTTCCGCGTCACTTACAGAGGTCACAGTACCGCGAAACTATAATATTTTCAGGGGCCTGAGGTACAAAATGATTTCTGAAACAATTAAGAAACATTAAGTGTATGTTGTGCCGGTCTACTCTTCACGCAGTTGTAGTCTTATAAGGAAATCCAACCTCCCTACAATAGTTTTCCGGCCTGATATAAATCCAAATAAGATGGGCTTGTTGCAAGCTTAAAGAGACCTGCACATTGTGAAATAGTGCATCCTCAATTTTTTTTCAAAACCCATGTTTTGGCATGTGCAATTTTTAATGTGGTAAAACTCTCATCTATCCAATCAACACCTTATGGGTAATTAGAATAATTTGGATCGGATTAGAAATAAAACAATATGAAAAAAATGGACCGAGATGGGTCATTATTTAGATGTGGATTCTACCAGGCATCATTAATTATTTTTTGCAGAGCTTATTTGCAAAAGAAAGGACGGTTAGTTAATCACCCACAGATCTGTGTTGGTAGCTTCCATAGCCCCTAAAGTATTGTAATACTGCCATACTACAGACATAATTTCCTGAATATAGCACTCAGTTAATAAGCCGCCTGGCCTAAAAAATCGTAGATTGAGATATAGATAAGCCGCACCAGCTGACGGATAACTTAGGTATTTTTGTGTAATAACGGTATATGAGAACCCAAGTGCCCTATCATGCTTAGAAGGATATTTGAGGGTGACAATCAGAAGGACGTAACTAAAACACTGAAAGAAATATTAAGAATTTCTTTATTTGCTGTACTACTGCGTTGAGAAAATGTGATGTGTAATATTTTCTTACTAAGCAAATCCTTCATACTTCAAAATTAAAATTCTATAAAGATCATATATGGTACTGTAAGCAAATACCTTTTTTTTTTTTTTTTTTTTAAAGAACAATTTTAATATGAACAGCAGAATTAAAGAAAATTGATTTTATATTTCTTTCAGTGCCGAGGTTAGGTCTTTCTGATTTTCAACCCTAGATTTTATAGTTCAATATTATGTTGACATACTTACGATTGTTTTATTTAAATGATTTTGGTATTAAAATATATAAGTCGCAGCATCCTTATAAGGCCGGGCTAATATTCCAAAACTAACTGGTAATAGCAGCTGAACATTCTTACTGTGATTGGTTATGTACAACACAATATATGTGTAATATTAGCCCCATTTATGTTTCACAAAACTGCTTGAAATTAATGTTTGTATATTATTAATACATTTTTTGTCTCTGTGTATGTCTTTTCTTGACAATTGTTAAAGTGTTTATTGGTACCGTAATTTGTTTAAAGAGAATAAGGTCTATATTTACGCCGACTTTTTTTTCTTCTTGGCTGGTACGTTTTGTTGTGGTCATTTACATCAAAACAAGCTGTCGGTCGGTGTGACCATTGAGATTGTGTTACATACTACCCCTCAATGCCTTCGAAGACACGTCTTCAAAAGTGACTGCAGCATTGTTATTTATGACATAAGGTATATGAAATGTTTATTGGATGAGTATGAAATGAGCTCTGTGTGCCATGTGACTGGGAAATTGTAACCCCCAAGTGACTCATCTGTATTCATAATTGATTACAGGTGCAAACCGAGAGATTTTCACATATCAGGTGTCACTAAAAAATGAAAGTTCTGATCTTACCTGATGTAAGCTTTCCATAAAAAATAACCCATCATAAAGATTGGTGAGAAATGTCTTTGGTACCAAAAAATTTGAAATATCTAATTCGTATAGGAACAAAACAAAAATTTCAGCCCGTTTTATATGAATAAGGGCAATCAAAAATCACCTTTTTTCTCTCTTTTAAGGCATGTCTGTAGCCACATACCACTGGGATCCAGGGGCTGTTTTTTGGGTGCGTGCCCCCTGGTTATTTGGCCAAAATCTTGTAAAAATCAGCCCAATTTTTTACCATAACACCTTCCGCCCCCCGGTAATTTGGCATTTTTCGGGTGTGGATCCGCCACTGCATACAAGTAAGAAATCTATTGGTGTCTAATCTATTATGAGATTACTAGTAACAACAATATTTGGGTGCCTCCAAAACTCTCGACTGCACCTTCAATTTCAGTGGGATGGACAAAGCACTGGGTTAGAGTCACAGTGAGACCGCAACATGGGAGCAGAGGTATCTAGGGGTCATTTACTCATATGTTATCCTCTTGAATTAGTCAATATATCAAACTACACGATGGAGTTCAATGGGACTTGAACACAAAGAGTCTTGGGCTCCCTTAACACATAAAACACACTCAGCAGGCATGACTATGTACTGCTTAATTCCGATTTCGGCTGTATGTGTTTGCTGACAACTGCTCCCATTACTGATGGGCTACCTTCGTTATAAACATGTATATGCTAGTAATATGCGGATTGTCATCTGTATTTTTAAAGCATTTTTAAATTGAGAGTATTTTCAGTTGAATTTAATTATTGAGTATATTTGTTTGATATATAATCGTATGTATATGTGCAGCTGATCCTCACTTAATGTTGCAGGCTGTTGCTTATTAGTTGGAGTACCTAAAGCGTGCCCTGTGCACCAACTCTTTACCAGGCTTTGAAATATTGGGGGAAATTTGGATTGTTATTGCCCGGGACAATTTCCAATTTTTTCAGCCCAGCTTTATGAATTCTGGAAAGAGTAGGTAAAGTGATAATTCGCGGTGTAATTTGTCGCGTTTCTTGATTTTAAAAAAATTTTTGCCTTGTTTTAAATGCTCTTTAGTATCCTAAAAAGACCTACACACAAATAAACATTTGGCGAGTTTTTAATTTCGCGTAAGCTCAGATTAGTGCGCGAAAAGTGCGAAAATTAAGTATTATTGGTAATGAAGAAGAAAGAACGTTTGCATGTGCGGAAAGCTCAGTTCCAAGAACCAAAATATGGAAAGCCTGTTAATATTGTGCCCACATTAAAAAAATACCTCAATGAATTAAGGCTGACAAAAATGTCGTTACAAAATGGGACTAAAAGTTCCTAATAAGAAGATGTTAAAATTAAGATGAGCATTGCACACAGTATAGGCGGGGGGGTGAAAAACTGTTTTCTGAAGAACGTATTTCATTTAAAGCGGCACTGGCGCATTTTACAAAATAGCGAAATTATTTCAATTTGCTCTCCAAATGATAGTCTAGGCCATTGAACAAAGAGATACATTTTCAAAAAAAAATTGACATGCTCAAAAACAGGTAGGGACGTTAAAAAAGGCTAAAGACATCCAAGGTATTGTAGGCTAACTTTTAAGGTTTCCATAACATAATCAACAAATGTGGATAATACATGAATAATCATAGACCCGTACTCATTGATATTAAAACACAGACCGGTTCAAACAGGGTGATGCCGGGGGAAACATGCAGACGGCGTGGGTTTTCTGGTGTTAAACGCAATTTTCGCGTCTGTGAATTAATGCCCCCGGCGACATTAATTATAGAATATTGTTCTGGTTACCAATAAGGACGGGGATTTTTCTAATCATTTAAGGTAGGGATATGTATATAAAGCTATTACAACATGCAAAAATACGGATTTTGAAAAATCTTGACGGGACCATTTTTCAAATGGGCCAGTGTCTTAACAGGAAGAGATCCCAATGAAGAGATCCCAATTAAGCAGCTTTGACTGTAAAGTGTAAAACTCTATGGGTAACCCTCCTTTTGGGTAAGTTTAATACATCGATGGTCCTTTTCCCCCAAATAGTCTCATAATTTCAAGAAAAATTCCTCCAAACTAAGGTAATATAAGCTATTTTTTTAATATATGGAAAATTGGGAGATTAATTGAGGTGCACAGTCCATCAACTATTAGAACAATTCAAAAATCCTGGAATTCAAAGTTCACTGCCATAGCAATTGAAACAATAAATTTCTAAAACATCATGGTGATCCATAAAGGCAAAGTTGTGTGCATGTACATTGTCAAGTTCAAGTTTCGCAATGTGTAGACAAATCAAGGTTGTTCTAACAGTTTGTAAAACAATTTGTAAATAACTGGTCAATGACAAACAGTGTCTATGAAAAGCTGGTGTTAGCTGCTTTCTGCAAGGTCATCCATGAGTAGTATTAAATTTTCGTGGGACAACTTGCAAAGGGCGGCATGTGTGATATTTTTGAGAAAAGGAAAAACAAAAGCATTGATTGAATCAAATATGTACACTATTTTTTTCTTTCTTATATTGCACCTCCAGTTACGTAATTAAACAAGTACAGGTACACATAGATGCTATATTTTCCCCAACGAAAGTATTTCGGTAAGAGTCCGAAAGAGCGAGTGGATTTCCGGATGAATGTGAAAAAAAAGTACTTCATGAATAAATTAGTCTTTGATCTCAGTGTTTAGAGTGAGTCCAGACTGAGTCAGTACGGTCAGTGTCGAGTCTGATTTAGAGTCGGAGTCCACAAGTCCCAAGTCACAATTTGATGTGGGATGAAAAGTGGGGGGTGAGGTTGTGTTACCCACCTTTAACTAATCTTTGCTCTGACTCGGACTCGGATCCATGGACTCGGACCCGGGAATTGGAATGAGGACTCGACATGATATATCGGACTGAGGCTTTCAGGACTGATGAGTCCGGACTCACTCCGACACTGCTGTATCCACAACTGGATGGACTTATGGGCACAGTGATGTGACCCTGACAGGGGAGCGCATGTCATGTGGGGTCGGCATGGCCATCATAAGAGTCTTATGTGCAGGGCATCCCACAAAGTGTGTCTGTATTAATATGAAAATCATGGCGATTTAACACTGGAATTACACCAGTACCTCAGCATGTAAACTTTATAAGCTATAAATGATCAAGTGCTATCAGTTTAAATTAGTATCGTAGTAACTGTTTTATTAAAAAGCTCAGTTTTCAACAAGACAGGAAAGGAACTATCAGTTACTTACAAATCTGTTCAAAAGCAAACTATTTAAGTGTGTAAACACTTCGCTGCATATTTGAACAAAATGAAAGGTTGAAGTTTGGTGCTTTCACATCTTCTAAAAGCAATGCATTGAAAAATGTGAAAAGCTTGTGTGAACAAAATTGTCAAATCAGGATTTCAACAGGGGGGGGTGGGGCCCGGGGGCCAGACCCGGCCCGCGAAGCTTTGTGGTTGGCCCTTGAACAGTTTTGAAAATATACAGCAAACATAGCAAAAGAGGTGCATCTGGCCCGCAAGCATGAATATTTGAAGGGTATCGACCCGCCATGGCCCGCGAGCCAAAATAGTTGAGAACCCCTGATCTAATTCACTTGTGCATGGTCATTGAATTTTTGGGCCTGATGGTGTTTCTAGCTAATCCCATAATGCATTGCAGTGTGTCCATACTGTACTGTACAAACATTTTCAGTGCTAGTGGAAATGTATTAGTGTTTTGTGGATTACAATGATGTAAAGTACAGGATTTGCTGTGTTAAGAATAGGATTTTTTGTGGGAACACGACCTTATTAAGGTGAAATTTCCCAAACTGGTGCATTGTGGGATGGACTCAATTCTGTTGAATTCACCCTCTCTTTTTGAGCATAACACTGTTCATTGTACTCCCAGTTCTTCAAGTTGGCTCTCCTGCTAACACTGTTCAAACCAGGTACACCTGGGGGCCCAGTCCCATGACCAGGAATGGCAAGCCACAAAGGTGTCGCAGGCCAGGCCAGCAATTTCGTACCCATGTGTATTTGTATGATGACGTCATCGCACGATTTGGGACTTCCTTGCATTTCTAGCCTCAGCTCAGTGAGTTTTGCTCGTGTTAGGGATAATTAGGCCTAAAAAAAAATTGTTTGATTGGCGTAACCCGACCGACCCTATTTTTACCGCCGACCCTAAATATTTTTATTTTTTGTGTGCAAAAAAAAAAGTTTTTAAAAAACAGGAATTTAATGACGTCATACTTCGGTACTCTAAAGGATTGCAGGACATTCAAAATGACAAAAAGATGTGTTACAGAAAAAGTGAAGATGTGCCATTTGTTTTTGTATGTGTGTCATATATTTTGTGTTCTAGTATGTGAAACATAAAAAAAAAAATCCGACCTACCTACCCTATTTTTTTTCTATGTTACGCCAATCAAACAATTTTTTTTTTAGGCCTTATGGTGGAATCATGCAAATGGTGAATTGGTAGCAAGATTATATACATTGATGTATTCTAAACAAATAAAACGACTTTACCCTTTTGTTACCCTTACTCTTTCCTACCCCTTCCTATACGTCTACCAAAAGAAGCACTATACTATGTTTCCGGTTTGAAACTGGGTTTATTTAAGTTGATATATTAATTGTACATTTATGACTACGGTTGCCTGTGGGTAATCAAAGTTACGATGCATTTATTAGTTTTCCTAATTGATAACAATTCAACAACTCTTTAGGAGGATGGATATTTATCACAGATATAAATGTGAAATAAAATTACACAAACCATTGGAAATTTACCCTTTGAAGGTTACGATGGATTTAGCCATTTGTGCCGCCAGCAAGTGTTGTGGAATAGCTACATATTGTTAATGGAAATATTTCTTTAACAAATATTTTTTAAATGACTATCAATTTCAAAGAGATTGATATTTAAAAGAAAAACATGTATATAATTATTATTTTATATAATGGTTATTTTCCTCTTGGGTTATGGTTGTGTCTGTGTTGACATATGATGTAAATATTCATTGATGTTGCCTCATTTGCCTGAATAAAGGAATAATTCTATATTCTATTTTGCATTGGTTAAGTGTAGTATGAGTAATCAGTAAAACAACAAATATAGATTCTATCAAGGAGTATTCTGTAATATTTATGTAATTATTGACTGAATAATGTCCGACTTGCACATATCTTGAAATGCAAGCTTATTACTTTTTATTTTGCAATCATTGAATATGGTTCACATTAAACTTTGCAAAATAATTAAGAGTGGTCATTATTTGGAGGAATCAGCTTTTTTGGCGAAAAATTGTGCATTCTGCCTTCACTTGCATTCTCCCTGATTTTTATGCCTTATGCCATTTTCCCTACATATTCCTCCTCCTCTCTTTGATGAAAATTTTTCATGTTCCCCCTCCTCGCTTCAAAATTTTAACCCCCCCCCCTTACCCCCCCCCCCCCGTGTCAATAATAACCCCTCCCTAACTAGGTTTTAAGGGATTCAAATTCAAACTTGGCATCAAAATTCATGATTGTAATAAATGAGTCGTATTAAATGATAATAGTAAATACCAATCTTGTGTTACGTTTGATTGAGGTGTTTTTTGTATGTTTAGTGGCGTCACCGGCATTAGAGGTGGAAGATAAACATTTCATTTAGTTTACAGGGATAAGCAAGCAAATAATGCAATAGAATAAAAAAATGTGGAAATGCATTTTTAAACTTGTAAATCAAAGAAGTTCCATATAACTACTTTAATGTAGGAACAAAAGCACCAAATAGTGAAAACTAGAATTTTGCGGTTCTCTGCTTTCGCGCTCGCTATATTCGAAGAATATAAGCTGTGGGCCGCCCAGCATCATACAAAGTGACCTCACATGACCTTTGACCTCATCAACAAATGAGGGTAACTGCTAAATGTAAGAAACGCACATGTATGCAAATTAGCACTATTAGAGACTAGTACAGACTGAATGCATAGGCTTGCTGTTTATTTTCGTTGTCTCCGCATCAAGACCAGCTGGATTCTTATATTCAAACACACACCCAATCATGTTCAACCTATGCCTTCAAGTTAGAACTTCCAACTTTTCAATGGAGGTCAATTTTACATTTTTATCCTATTTTTCAATTTGACCTCACATGACCTTTGACTCAACATATGAGGGATGCCAGTTTGGTTGCAATTGAACTTCAACTTTTCAATTGAGGTCAATTTTTTTAAAAAACTTGAGATTTTAGATAAAATAAAATACCACACAACAATACATGCACAAACACCCCACAACGGATGTACTCCAGCACTGGCAAAAGACATTTCAAACTTAACCCAATAACAGGCTGATTTGTGGTTTTACACCAGTTGCCGAATAAAACAAAAGGGTCAATAAAGTTTGGGTTTGAGGTCAAACTGTAACATGGTCCATGGTGAACAATATAAATCTTTATAAATCACAGGGAAAGTTTTTTTTTAATCTCAAGACAGAATTTTGATACGCATGTATAGAAATTACAGGATCGGATAAAACGGACATGACTTCCTTTAAATACACATATTTCAAGTCAACCACTGGCAGGTTATATTAGCAATCCATGCAGTATCAAAAATACCAAAATACGAATTTTGATGATTTTTTCGATGTTTGGATCAGCAAATCGCTGCTTATCCCTTTAAGAGATACAAGTGCTATTAGTTCTCTATATACTTCAATTAAAAGTTACACTACTTTTAAACCTTATACTAATCGGTGAGAGAAAGCAGTCTGCCCCTCTCCATTCCAATCCTTTTTGGAACAATCTGCTTATGCACTTACAGTTATTATTAAACAGAGTATGATAACATTTAAATGGGTATTTATAAAGAACATTTAATATTTCTGATAAGTGTATGTTAAAACACAAAACACATTCAGTGTTTTAGGGCACATGCCCACTCGCAAGTGTTTGAGGGTACGTACATGCGTCCGCAAGTATTTTAGGGTACGCACTCGCGATCCATGCACAACTCTTTTCCGTATCAGTCATAAAAATAGGGACAGCGGTACCAAATAGGTCGTCCGATTATGTTGAAGAATAGTGTAGAGCAATATAATGTACCTAAGTGACCCCTGAACTCATTATTAGTTTCCCACATACACCCTGCATGTCTTGATGTATAAGCAGGGCTGTCCCGGGGGGGGGGGGGGGGGGCGGGGGGGGGGGTGACGTCCCCAGAGGGGGGTGTGACACCCCCCATTTTCAAATTTATGTCGGCAAAATGTCCACATGTCGGCATTAAGGGCAGTGTGAACCTTGAGTTCCGAGTATCTATTTTGGGGGGGGGGGTGGTGACGTCCCCAGAGGGGGGTGTGACACCCCCCCTTTTCAAATTTCTGTCGGCAAAAGTATCCACATGTCGGATTAAGGGCAGTGTGAACCTTGAGTTTCCGAGTATCTATATTGGTTTGTAACTTTGCGAATATTGATTATTGTATGTAAAAAGTTTTATACATTTCTATGAAAGAAAATTGGAACAAGGACCCGATGATGACATCAGATTAATGTAAAATGTAAAATGTAAAATAAATCGAAAGAAGCTTGACTAATCTAATTGTGCCATCGTGATGGCTATCGATGAATTATGAATAAGAGTCCACAGTGACCTCTCTCTGTGAGCCATCGTTAGGGGTCAAAAGGTCAAATTATGCCAAATATCAAAATTGCCCATATTGAAAAAAATACCATATACCAACTGGTAGGGATTTATTAATGAAATCTTGAATATAAAGTCACGTGACCCTGTTATATGCCAATGGTTAAGGGTCAAAAGGTCAAATTACCAAATGCTGCCAAAAATCCATGACAAGGATTTCGTGCGCTTTGAGCACAAAATGTCTCTAGTAGTTCTTACCTTAGTCGTGCAACGACTAAGTCCTGTATTCCAGCCATTTCTTCTTCTCTTCTGATTCTTCTTCTTCTTTTCTTTCCAATGCCTCCTTAAAATCCCTACTAGTACCAAACGGGATAACCCAATATAACCCAAAAGTTGGTCAGAAGACCAGCTAACCCAAGCTTCATATGGGGTGTACTCGGATTGGGGTCAAAGTCACGTAACCGAAGATACCTCCATTTTGTAAAAATCTTTATAAGCCTACTTGTCCTACAGACACCAAGCGATAGATTCCAAATTCGTTCACAAGAATCCTTAGACAAGCCTTCATATAGGGTGTACACAGGTAAACGATTGGAGTTATTAATATTCAAAATGGCAGCCATATCTAATTAATATTGCAAAAAATGCTATATCTCAAAAACGAGAAGAATTGGAAATGTGATGTCTGTGCAAAAGTTACAGATAGTGTTGAGCGAATCATATGACAGAATATTGGCTCCAAGGGTATCTGTAAGATATTGCAAAATGAGCTAATTGAATATGCAAAAAACACTATAACTCATCAACCAAATTAGGTATAAATGTCATATTGTCACAAGAACACTGAATAAAAGCTCTATATCCGTGCTCACAACATGGGCTCAAAAGGTCAAAGGGGTATCTATGGGTCAAAATCTGAAAAAAGCATAATGACTAATCTAATTGGCCATAGGGATGGCATCGATGAATATGCAAAAGAGGCCACAGTGACCTCGCTCTGTGAGCCATCGTTAGGGGTCAAAAGGTCAAAAATGCCAAATATAAAAAGTGCCCATATTGAAAACTACCATTTCCAACTGTAGGATTAATGATAGATGAAATAAAAGTCTATAGTGACCCTTGTATGTACCCAATGGTTAAGGTCAAAGGTCAAATTAACAAAATCCACAAAAATTCCACGATAAGGTCCGTGCTCTTTGAGCACAAAAATGTCTCGAGTTTGATTCTTCTTCTGATTCTTCTTTCCAATTCTCCTTAAATTACTACTAGTTACCAAACGGTTAACCTCAGATCACAAGTTGTCAGAAGATCACGGACCCAACGTCATATTGTTTTTGAGGGTGTATCAGATGGGGTCAAAGGTCACGTAACCGGGGCGAAGTAGCCGCCATTTTGTAAAATTCTTAAAAGTCCTACTTGTCTACAGAAAAACAAGCTATAAGGTTCCAATATTTTTCACAAGAATCCTTGGACCATCTTTCATATAGGGTGTAGACAGATAAACGATCGGAGTTCATTAACATTCAAAATGGCGGCCATATCTAAATTTTAATATGCAAATGTATATCTCAAAAAATAAGACTGGATGGTGATGCTGTGCCAAAAGTGCGGATATGTGAGACAAAATCATATGACAAAATATTGGCCCCAAGGGTCAAGTGTTAAGATATGCAAATGAGCGAAGACATATGCAAAAAAAAAACAAATATAACTCATAAAACCAAATTGGTATAATGCAAATTTGCGTCACAAGAACACTGGATTAAGCTCTAATATCCATACTCACAATATGGGGCAAACGAAGTCAAACGGGGTCATCTCTAGGTCACATCTGAAAGAAGCTTATTGACTAAATTCTTATTATGCCATCGTGATGGCATGATGAATTATGAAAAAGAGTTCAGTGACCCCGCTCTGTGACCCATCCTTTAGGGGTTCAAAGGTCAAAAATTTATGCCCAAATATCAAAATTGCCAATTGCAAAAAATACCAGTTATACAACTTGTAGGGATTTGGGATTAATGAAAGATGAAATTAAAGTCTACAGTGGCCTTATGTGACCAGTGGTTAAGGGTCAAAAGGTCAAATTACCAAATGTGCAAAAGTTCCCCAAAAATAAACAAAAAAACAAAACAAACACAAAACAACGGGACTAAGGTTTCCATTGCTTCTTTGAGCACAAATTGTCTTCTAGTTACCTTTCTTTCCAAAATTTGAGTATATATTGGAGAATATCGTTAGTTAGAAATCGAAAAATGATGTGAAAATTGAGAAAACCGTCCCTAGAGAAGACGATTGCTACGTAGGAAAGTTAAACCAATAAACCTTACCTTTTACTTAAGTTTTTGGAGTTATTGTCTGAAAATTTGACCAAATTTTGTGAAAATGGAAACATGAGAAAATTCTGTGTTTTAGTAAAAAGTGACTTTTCACGCCATTTCAAGCGGTCTCTTTCTCAAATAACTTACCTTTTAACCTGCAAAATTGAGTAGTGGTGCACGTGATGAAAATATATCTTTATGCATTATTGAATCAAACCTCTTTGTCTTCAACGTCAGAAATAAGAAGAAATTGAAGTTAAGTTCTTGTCTAAATTAGCGATTTGTTTTACATTTTCAAATATTATTTTTGTTTTTCAAGATGTGTTCACGCAAAAGTACATTTAAAACACGCGCTGTTCATTACGCAGCAAAAATTCACCACGCAAAGCGATGCTGCGCTTTGCGACTGACCGGGGTAATGGCCCTTAATTCCCGCCGTTAAGACCATGTGGATTTTGTGACGTTAATGGTCAAATAGCTGCTTTGAATATCGGAAAGAAATACAATCAGGTATGTCTGCAGTGGAATAACCTTGTTGGTAACGATAGATACACAGGTTGATGTTTAAAATGGTGAAAAAATTTTTTTCAGAAATTCGTGTAAAAACAAACGCACTGGGTGAACCACGGTCCTTAATGTCGGCAATGGACATTTTTGTTCGAGGGCTAATTTTCGGCGCCCCTCTCCCCTATTTGTAATGTTCTGGTTGTTGTAGAGCAGGACTTAAAGCAGCACTGGCACATTTTCACAAAATATGAAATTTCTTCATTTTGCTCTCAATGATAGTTAGACCATTGGAAGAATAGAGAGAGTCGTGCATACATAAAAATAACATGACTACAAAAAACAGATAGAGATGGTAGTAAGAGGCTATAAGACATCAAAGTAATTTTTAGGCTAATTTTAAGTTTTCCAGTAACTTAATCAACAAATGTGTATATTTCATGAATATACTATAAATTGATACTAATTGATATTAAGGACCCACAAAGGTCACAGACCAAGCCAAAAAAGGGGTGCATGAGTTGGGACAACCCCCAGCATACGGGTTGGTGGCATTTCTTAAGTTTAAACGCCATTTCCGTCGTGTGCTGACTTAATGTCGCCGGCGACATTAATCTTATTTAAAGCTTCGGTTACCCATAAGGACGCGGATTTGGTCTTAATCATGTTTTCAGGTGAGGGTTAAGTATATAAAAGCTTTACATACCATGCAATATCTAATATCAATTTTGAAAAAATACTTGAGGGCGCACTATTTTTCAAATGGCCGTGTCTCTGTAACGATCGGCGCCACGGGGAGCACGACGATGTCGATCAGTTCACCCCTCAGAAGTTATAACGGTGAAAAAAATTGGGTTTACCCGGCGAGCACAGCGAGACAGAAATTTGACAATTCCTTAAAGGCACTATCAGTGATTTGCTAATGCAAAATCAAAAAAAATAATCAAAATCAGACTCTTGTAAGGCTGTAACAAGTATAGGTATATAACATATCATCCATGATAAGACCAGAAGCAACCTAATAAGGACAAAATCGGAAATTTTAGTCATTACTGTTCCTACGGACAGTACGACAACCGCATTGAATGAGATTGATCTGGAACCCACTGCGTTGTCTTCCTTTTCTGGCACTAGTGAAGTAGATAAGTCAAATTTCACAAGATAGTGCACTTCTGGACAAAGCAATGAAACTTTTTGAGACCAAAACCTTCCTGTGGGGTATGTAAAGCAATTTCAGAAGGGGTACCCAAAAATTCGACCACAATGATGACGTCATAGGCCACGCCACCCTTTTTTTAATTTTTGTAGTAATGTTAAAATAATACTTTCAATAATCATATTCAAATTGCGTACCAAATTTAAGCTTGAGACATGTAGAGCGCTAAAATGATCTAAATTTGATATTTGAGAAGCAGAGGTAAAGTTGGGTTCATTAAAGGATATCCGATACCAATGGCCAGTATTGTGGCTGATAACCGTAGTTACGGCTTGGGTCAAAGGTCAAATCAAAATGTGGTTTCCCATTGGTCACTCCTATGGGTTATGTTGAGAAAATTGATGTGAGAAGCACCACAACTACTGTACTTGCAATAATAATGTCCATAAACAGCCAATTGTATTATTCGTCTGGCACACAGTAAAAGGTAACTTGAGGGGTTCATGTATAAGTGCCATTTAAAATATACAAGTAATATTCACTTGCGATGGATTTTCAGGTTATGATAGGCCAGTCAAAATTAGGACAAACATAAATGACTTATAACTATTTGCAACATATCTATTTCTCCAGTATTGTATTGAGAAGACCTTTAAGAACAACGTATCAAAGGTTTACAAAAATCAAAGTAGTAGAATGTATGGGGGCAAGGTTTATACAGGGTCAAAATAGTGAAATGGCGACAATGAGCCGAAATGTATGTTCATCGCTTTCAAGGATTAAAAAGGTTAGTTCCCATCTGGAATAGTACCTAACTTGTTATGAGGCAACAATAGGGTCAAATTCAACAATGGGAATAAACAAAAATTTAGATTTACCATTGTTAAAAATTACTGGTCTACTGGTATAGGAGCCCTATAGGTAATATACTGGTGCACCCAATATTTATATTTTGTGGCATAATTAGAATGCAAATGTGACACAAACTATAGATTGCAGATACTGTCGAACTATACCTTATTATTCGACAAATTACAATTTACCCTGTACAAATTTGACCCGATCCTAAATATGCCACAGTGTCGGTGTGGTTTAATGTTAGTATTATTAGCAATTTTGCAGTAAAAAACTCTACCATCCCCGAATGTTTTATATTGCCCGTTTGTTGGTACATCTTTGTGAAAAGAAGTTGTTTTAAGTGGACAGTTTAATACTACGTATTAAAGCATGAAGTATGGCTGCAGAGATTTATAATAATAGGTCAATACATGGTAATGTTGATTTACCAGCGTTGGATGGTTGGCCGATTTTCAGCAAGTCGGCAGGGGGACAAAGGAAGCTTGGAATAGCTTAAACAATGTATTCAAAATCATGTCAAATGGAGCATGGCATTCATCTTAAAATTTTGTTCCTTCAAAACCACAACAACAAATAAGTAAAATAAAATAAAAACAATTAAAAAATTGAATAAATAAATATTAAAATAAATAAATTAAAAAACATAATTACATTTAAAAGTAATAGCGTTGAGTTCCAAGATCACAACTGTTTGATTACAGATGAGTTTCAGGGCAAGGTAATTCAATCAAATAAAAAAAAAATATATATAATTATATCATAATAAAAAATACATTAATAGTATAATAACAAAAAAGACGTACACAAGATGATGGTCAACCAGAAGAAAAGTCAATCCAGTGGACGTCACTGTCCGAAAAAGCTTTTTTTGTTCAAAAATTATCTGGAAATTGAATTAATGAACACAATAAAGTTGGATACAAATGAGGATGGTGTCAGG
The DNA here is from genome assembly GCA_023653785.1 of Ophioderma brevispina. Taxonomy (NCBI): domain Eukaryota; kingdom Metazoa; phylum Echinodermata; class Ophiuroidea; order Amphilepidida; family Ophiodermatidae; genus Ophioderma; species Ophioderma brevispina. Next base: position 22,538 of record JAMKCH010078016.1, on the reverse strand, counting down.
AGTTCTACAAGATACACAGATATTGGGTAGGTGTGGTGACGGGACCTTGTATCAATTGAGGCCAAATATCATTTGACCTGACGCTTTATCGAAACTGATACAGAAGTACCCAACAACTAGTCACAGAATACCGCCATAAAACAGGATAATACTTGAAGCACAGTCATTTCTTTCCTATGTTCAAAACTCTAGAAAATCACGTCCAGGAATTCTGCCCACATAATGAATGAATCTTTAAGAAAAAGGACAAAACGGAACAAAAACACAAACAATGAATGAGCAGATGTGAGTTTTCCTTGGTGAATGCAACGCAGTATAGAACACACTGTTTGGCATCAATAGAAAGCTCTGTGGTGTGTGGAACATGATTGGCAACATTCTTGGCGGATCTTGTTGGACAACAAGTCTTGTAAGAAGCCGGTATTTGCCGTGTTTGAAACTCTAATTCAATTCTGAAAGCTGGTACATGACAAAGGACCTGCCGCAACCATCAAGTCTCAGCACTTTTTATGGGCCAAGCTTGAAAGGAATCTTTGCAGATCACAAATTCTTTTGATGGACCTTTTCTGGTTTGAGAGTGAGGTGATGTATTAAAACTGGTCAAGGTCGCGTCTAAATTATTTCAAACACCGACGGTGTGTTGTAAGCCGTCATTGTCAGTGGGAATACTAATGGGAAAAGCGAGAGTATTGCACCTCGAAAGAACAAAAAAAAAAAAAAAAAATATCCAAGGAAGTAGAGAACTGCTGAAGTATGGCTGCAGGAAATACCTCTATTGCTTAGTGAAACTGAAAGTGGCTTGCGCTGCCACTCGCCACAGGATTATGCTCGGACTTGTGTGACTCTTGTCATTGAAAGTATCCAGTGATGGGACCAGAACTTCTATATATTCAGGTTTTTGATTTTTGGAAAAATTGATTGAAATAGACTCTGACAGAGTATTAGACTGAAAATATTTCAATTCCATCAAGTCTGGTGCATGCCAAAGTCAGTTAACAATACACCCAGCCCCCTGGTTGACGTACACACAAAAGTGTACTTTTTGAGTTACTCATATTTTAGTAACAGTCCCTTTTGCAAAACTTATTAGTTTTTTAACAGATTTGTACACATCAGGCGATAAGCTGAAGAATAAAAAACAAAGATAAAAATCAAATCTGCATCTTTAAGGCTAATTTCCCAATGGATAAGCGTAGTCGGACGTACGTTGCAGAAATTTTCAATTTGTATCATCCTCAACGAGAATTGCCATCAGTCTAATAATGAACCCACACATTGCTTTAAAAAGACAAAACGTTAAATTCACATAAGTAGTACCAAAGTTTAAATTTGCAATCTCTGTTTTAAATAACATCAAGAAAGTAGTACGAGGTGCTTGTAGTGCCATTTTGGGAAGTACGGCAGCAGATGCCACCTTTTGTAATATCCAACAAAATCTAATTTGTGAATGAATATGCCTATTTGTTCATGAAACTACATAGTATTTACCTTGATATGAAACAAAAAAAAAGTTAAACTATTCTTGCAAAACTATAAAATTTTAAATTTCAAAATTTGTTTGACATAAGTATGGAACGGCCCTTTCGTGTATACACGCCATGTGGTGAATGACACAAATTGATGGGGAAAAAATTTTTTTAAATACAAATGACCTCCAATGACCTTTAAGACCTATAGTGACCCCAAATGAAAGTACCCGACTAAAATGTATCTTGAAGACAATCGTTATGTTCCAGGCTTTAATTTGATACCACACATAATAGGTTTCTGAGGAATTTCCATTTTGACATAATTAGGCAATATGCAAAAAAGGGGCGGGGGCATATGAAGTTCAGTATGATGATCCGATGTTTGGGCCCCCTTCTAAGTTTGCTTGACACCCCCAAGGAATGTCGTGCCAAGTTTCCTGCTTTTGTCCAGAAGAAGTGCACGATGTTATGGTTATCTACATCACTACATTATTAGTGGGAAAACGGAATTATGAGAATTCTACAGACTTATCCTGAACATTTATGCTATTTCCTGTAAATTTCATTATTTTTGACGCTTTTGGATTAAATCCCTGAAGTGTCTGTAATCCGGACCCTGATTTGTCGGCAACGAGCATCAAACCCTTCATTAAAAATGGTCTGGGGACGGCCCCTGGTATAAGCACCAAAGTATGAAACTTATCCATCACTGCTCTACAAAGCTCCAAGGACAGACAATTATTTGAAACAAAAGTGTATACTGATAAATCAATATTTTTGCGTGCAGTTATATTCGCAACATTTGTTCAATGGCAAAACATTTAGCAAGTTTTATTTTTGTGATTCTCAAAATTAACAGAAAAATGAATCATTAAACTACTAAGAACCCAAATATAACAAATTAAAAAAAAAAAAAAACATTTAGTTTTATTTTTAAAGTCCTACCGATTATCTTTTCTATGCTGCAATCCGATTTTCTGCGGTGTGTCTACCGATCTAAGCGCTTTAATTCCGATTTTTTCGTCCCAGACCGCGGTCTCTTTTGGCGAGTCATTTCTCCGGTTATTTCAGTCGCAGTGCCTCAATCGTAGTGCGAACTTTCCGGACCGCTAGCCGATTTCTCCCGATAGATGATGGCCCCAGGGGGGCCACTTGTATTTAAAGGTGGATATGACGTGTGAACAAGAAAACGCGTAAAAGGGTGTCTTTTTTCCAACAGGCGATGTACGCGCATACATCGTTTAGGGTGTCAAAAACAGCAAAATATGGAAAAAAGGGTATGTTTTTTCTTAACCCTGAAATTGTCATGTTATATCTCATTAAGCATGGATCAAAATCATCCAAAATATTGTAATCGAACTTGGGAAGTAAAGCAAAGCAAGATAACAAAGGGTATATTTACGATTCAATGCACTGCGTACTTGTTGAGGGTATCATAAACAGATAAAAATACTTGTTTAGGGTATATGTTTTAGCTTGTTTTTTAGTCGGTGAAAATATGTGTTTAGGGTGCATTTGAAAGTCCATGTTCACGCATCATATCCACCTTTGAATACAAGTGGCCCCCCCTTTAAGAATGGATGATAATAATCTAGGGAATGCATATAGAACTGGAATTCAATTAGGCCAATGGAAGTTGATTCTTGGTTTCCTGTTGGAGATTTTTAAAAGGCGACAAGGTCCGATTTCATTATTCATTATTTACTGTAATTTCATTATTTACTGTCATTTCATTATTACATCTAACGGCATCTTGAATACACTACTAACCTTATATTTGTTACATAAAACAAAGTTTACAAGTGCCTAATTAACAAAACGGGGGTATTTGCAAGTTTATTTCTTCAAAACTTTAGAAATCCGTTCAATCATTTTTGCACCAAGTATTTATGACAAGCGGGACAAATATCTTAAGGAAATTCATTATCTATGGTATAGTGTGACACCCCTCCCCTCCCAAGGGAACTGCTTAAAGGTGCAACAAGAGATTTTTGAAGCACCCAAATATTGTGCCACAATAGTAATTTCATATAGATCAGACATGTCAATAGATTTCTTACCATGTATTTTGCTTCAGAAATGTCTTATAACAGAGAAAAAAGGCGATTTTGATTTCCTTATATTTCAATATAAAACATAGGCTGAATTTCGTATTTGCTCTTACATGTATACGAAATTAGAAATTTCACAATTTTTGTACCAAAGAAATATTTCTCAGCTTAATTTCAGATGGGGGTATTTTTGATAGAAAGCTTTAAATCAGGGCAAAAATCAGTACTTGCGATTTTTTAGGGACACCTGATATGTGAAATCTCTTGTTGCACCTTTAAAATGAACAGGACGGGATGCTTGAATATTTTGAGCGACTGAACATTTTTTTCACCAAATAATGAAATATTTGCCACAGTGGCAAATCTGATGCGGTCCCCAACAGGAAACTAAGAATCAAATTCCCTTGGCCTTATGTTGTGACAATTGCACTACTTCTATTGATGAAACAAGATGACTACTGATGAGTCCTATATGGGTGTTCCTATAAGGTTGACACCCTTTCTGACCCTTCTATGAATTCGGAAACGTAACGGAATAAACCACATTAAACGTGTGGTTTAATCTGTAGGTCCATTAAGTGTCGAATCATAGGGGTGTGTAAGAAAAGTATGTCGAGAAAAGGGTGTCACCTATGGAAACACCCCTTCTATATGCGTGTGTGAACCAAGTATCTGTCCGTCTCTACCTTGGGAACATATTCGTGAATTATAAACTAAATTATAATTGTTTATACGCTTGGGAATTGTAGTTACAATTGGTCACAAATAATCTTTACACCAAGATCAAAGTACAAGTATGACACTTGTTCCTGTTTGCTTCAGGATCTCCTGTGGTTTTCCAGAGAAAATGATTAATTTAAATTACAGGTCAGGGAAAAAGGGCAACACAATTACATTTCAAGCTTTTAAGTATGTAAATTTATATAGGACTGGTAGACTCTCCAAAGGCTTTTGTGACAGTTGTCAGCGGGGATGTTATGCTGCATATCTCCAATATGCCAGTGTCCCAGATGAGACTGTTGAAGCAAAGATTCTCACCATCATGTATGACACCCCAATCTAGCTTTTGAAGACCAAATATGCGGCCCCAAAAGGAGTTCCTAGAATGCTTTGATTAACATATCGGGAATTCGTTGGTGGAAGCATTTGGCGCCAATGGTTTACATGCATTTGCAAACTTTTTCCCCATTTTTTGGGGGGAGGGGCAATTCGGATGTCTAAACCTAGTATGGGAGACGGAACTTCTCAGGTTAATAAGCAAAACCACAAATGGGCCTAGATCTCTGTCCTAAAATATAATATGGCCAAATTATTGTAGCAAAAATGTTATTTTATGCATAACAAGTTGATTGCAAGGCTGATGAAATGAACACCACTGTGGGTGTATATTTTAGGTGAAAGCTATACTGAAATCAATCTTATGGACAGGAAGGTTGTTTTTAACGTTTAAGACAGTTTTGGGTCCTGTTAAATGTACATTTTATCATAACTTAAAATATTACCTTCACCTAAAGCAATTCGTAATGTTGAACGTACGGTGCACATCCGATTTGGAAATACGGGGTCAAATTGGCCCAAAACCTATTCAAAACATTTTGTGCAGAATCAAGGTGATAGGTTACTCGTATATGCCAAGGTCTAAGGGGTCTACCCGCTAGATACTCGATTAGTTAAGTCGGGGGGAGGGGGGCACTCAACCTTACATATTTTTAGGTACGGATTTGTGTGGCCCTGAGTCCTAAACTTGGGGCTTGTGAAACTGATTTGTCTCCAAAAAGTGGGCTTGGGGAACTGAAATTTTGGAAAAAAATTGCAGGCTTGGGAGCTGAATTTCGCTAAAATTTCGCTCTGAGGCAAATATTTCTGAAAGGGGGACCTTAACCCTTCTGGACCCCTGGCCAGTTCGTATACGTTTGTAAACCACATATCAGTGGCTTAGAGGGGGCCTTCAACTTGTGTGAAGGTATTGATGGAAAGCCATCTAAAAAAACAAGAGCCTAATTCTCAATTGTGCCCAGGAAAATGACGACTTTTTACAATTTTTAGTTTTTAAGCCAAACCAAAAAATTGGACACAGTCATTTTGAATGGCGTTTTTTTTGAGTCGCCATAGTTCTCAAAGGATTAAGAACTGACTTGCTTTCAACTGAGAGGCTTTGGGAACCTGCTGGAGCGATGCCGAAAATGGGGGTCTTAAAGGGATAACGCGTACACTTTCAAAGTCAGTGCCACCCCCCCGTCTCACTCACACAGCCAAAGTATATGTAAATTTAGATTCATTCAACTGGGATCCTTGACCAATAGGACAACAAACAAACTAACAATCTTCCACAAGCATGCTAAGGTAACATAGCCTTTACAACTGTGGAACATCCAATAGTTGCTACATTTCCTGGTTCAAAACACGAACATAATGTTTACTCCAATGCTTGTATTTTCCCATGTACAGTAAGAGAGTGGAACTCTTAACCATTTTGATCTCACCAAGAAACAATCACTTTCAAAGGTGCTGTAACTCACCATTCAGCAACAAACATAAAAGCCTCTGAATAGCAAGTTTCTGCCATGCTTTACACTTTTTTTACACAATTGTGACTCCCAAGAGTCATGGCGGATCTAATAGGGGCGCACGCATCCGAGTGGAGATAGAAAAAAAAAAATTTTAAATCCAATCTTTTTGGAGTGATTTTTACACTTTTTGAGTGGAAAATGCACTATTTTTTTAAGTACAAACCACTCAGTTTGGAGTGCGTTTACAAGAGTTCACTATTTGGGAGTGAAATTTTCTCCGTTACAGTTAGAGGAGTATGGAACACTCGATGTCCAATAATTCGAAAATCTTGGATTTCCACCAAAAGTCGGTTCTGTTCGGTTCGATAATCAAATTTTAGTTTTTCGACGATCAATTGGGAAGAGGGTACCCCATGCAAGACCCCCCCCCCCAGCCCACAGCCGCAGGAGGAACACCACTCCCGCACCCATCACCCGGCACGGACGGGTGCCATTGTAGCTGTGTAATTGGCACAGCAAATTCCAAGCCCCGCGTTTCAAAATCAGATCCGCCACTAGAAGTGGCCAGTAACATCATCAAAATAGGGACAGCGGTCCCAAATAGGTCGTGAGTCGCTAGTGGTTGAAGAGTAAGTGTACGGAATGTATAAAAAAAACATTATTGAAATGACTTCTCAATTATGTTTTCAACAGTGGGTTACAGTTGGAAAACAGAACTGGTGGTTCTAAACAAACAGCAAGTTACTCAATTTGACTGAATACGCAGTCTGTATAGAGGGTGCAACGAGAGATTCACATACAGGTGGTCCCTAAAAAAAAAAAGCGAAAGTTTTGATTTTTGCCATGTGTAAGTTTTCTATCACAAAATATTCCATCAAAAAGGATTAAAGGTCCATGGCCCGATCGCTAATAGCCTCGTCCCCAGGGACCCCAGATTTTACCGGAAGTGGTCAAAATTTTTATATCAAAAGAAAGCTACTATTTTTCTTATTTACCCTGTGAAATCTTAGGGCTAAATGATTTTGTTTTGGATGTTATGAGCAAAAATATACCCCATTTTGGTCGACCAATATTAATTTTACACAGTACTCTATGGGGTTTATGAAATCGCGTGTTTAGCTCTCACATCAAAACGGAATGAAATATCGGCACGAAACTTCACAGATGGGTTTTTGGGGTGAATCTCTTCTATCAAGATGAAAACATTATATACTTAAATCGGACCATCCTCCTTTAAGCTGAGAAATGTTTCTTTGGTACAAAAATTGTGAAATTTCTAATTTCGTATAGGAGCAAATACGAAATTCAGCCTACGTTTTATATTGAATTATAAGCAAATCAAAATCGCCTTTTTTTTCTCTCTTTCAAGACATTTCTGAAGCCAAATACAAGGTAAGGAATCTAAGTGTCTAATCTATATGAAATTACTATCTCGTTGCACCTTTAATGCAACCTGTGTTTTGGAAAAAATGCCTCATCACTGCACTAAAATGCTAGACAACATTTATACCACTGACCCCTGAATGACATTTGGCCTCTGTATCTGTTACCCCACATAAGACCCCTTGCATCAATGTATAAGCATGTTTACCAAGTATGAGCTTGATCCACCACTGCACTAAAAGGCGAGACAACATTTTATCCAAAAGTGTATACCACATGCACATTGCACAAGTGTAGACCACATGCACAAGATGACCATAGGTGAACCCTGAATGACCTTTTACCTCATCTGTGACTCCCACATAAGACCCCTTGCATCAATGTATAATGCATACCAAGTATGAACTTGATCCATAACAGCACTTAAATGCTAAACAACATTTTAACCAAAAGTGTATACCACATGCACAAGATGACCTTTAGTGACCCCTGAATGACCTTTGAACTCCTCACCTGTGACCCCCCATAAGACCCCCCTTGCCTCAATATTAAGTATACCAAGTAATGAAACCTGATCCATCAATTCACTAAACATGCTATACAACATAATAATCAAAAGTGTCTACCAAAGTTTGACAACACACACACATACTGACCGACAGACTGACCTGACAGACACACACACACGAATCATGCTGACCATAAGGTCTTCCTTCCTATGAATGACCTAAAGTGGTAGTGGTTTTCAAGAATTGAAATAATTAAGACATAAAGGGCCAAGATGTTTTATAGCAAGAATGTGTCCGAGGCAATTACAAAACACACACTGAGCAAGGCAAAGCCTAGAACCATTAATTCAAATTTTTTACTACTGAGGACACATTATTTGGTAACACATGGACTTCGCACCCTTATTTCTATTCTCGTGGTCCATAGGAAGTGAAAAGCTGGCCATTTCCTATAAAAAAAGTAAACAATTATTTTATGTCTTACAATGCATGCCTTGTCTTCTCTGCGTATTGTCAATTTTCAAATCAATTGATTTTACCATTTTGTCTTTTTGGCTAACAAATGAAAGTTGGTGGAAAAGTTGTAATGCAGTACATCCCATAACCGGTAGTTAAAGGGTAAGCAGCGATAATGCCAAGAGAAATCAAAAATGTTGAAAGTGCAGTTTTTAGCTTATAAATTAAAACTAGTTTCTACACAACTACTTTAATGTAGTTTCTGACCAAAAACACCAAATAATAGTGAAAAAATAAGTATTTGAGGAAATTTGTCCATAAACCGCGCTCCCCAAATAGACTACATAAACGTGGCGTCTCAAAATCTAACACTAAACAGCTGATTGAGGTTTACACCTACGAATAAACAAAGATCATCATGTTTGTTGTTTGAGGTCAACTGTACGGTCATGTGCACAATAATTAACTCTTATATCTGGGATATCCATGGAAAGCCTTTTTTGATCGCAAGTCAAAATTTTGATACACACATATAGAAATTACAGATCAGATAAAAAGTACTACCTTAATTCTCTTTATTATATACAGATTTCAAGCCACCCACTTGCAGGTTATGTTAGCACATCCATGCCAGTCACAAAAATACCCAATATGAATTTTGATGATTTTTTTCATCTTTTGGATCAGAAATCCCCGCTTATCGCATTAAGAGCAAAACAGACAGATTTGTTTTTGTGAATACATTTCTCCAGAAAATATCCCTGAATTGCTTTAACCCAGTACCTTTTCTAGGTTATGGTTTTATTCTCTGTGGTTCTTGGATTTTGTTCCAGGTAACCATGCTCGTTCCAAAAAGAAGGGGATATATTTTACGCAAAACTGGTTCCATCAGGGGTATATTTTCACTGAAAATTGGTCTGTTAGGAGTCCCTTTCATACCCCCAGGAGCAAGCATAGTTACCCAACAAACCCCCAAGAACCTCCCCGGGCACCCAAAACACCTTGGGAAAAAAAAAAAATTTCAGTTTTAAAAAATCAAGTTTCATCAAGGCCTAACCAGGAATAGTAAGTTATGTGAAGTTATAGATAGGAGGGACTAGTTTGGGGTGATGAAGCTAATTATGTCAAATCCAAACCAGTAATATTGATGTCTTATTTACCCTGTGTGAAATTCTTAGGGCTAATTATTTGATTGATGTTATGAGCAAAAATATACCCCATTTTGGTTGACCAATATTAATGTTACACAGTACTCTATGGGGTTTATGAAATTGCGTTTTTGCTCTCAACAGGTCAAAACGAATGAATATCGATGCGGAACTTTACAGATGGTTTTTGGGTGAATCTCTTCTATCAAAATGAAAACTTATATACTTAAATCGGACCATCCCCTTTATTAGAAATGTTTCTTTGGTACAAAACTTGTAGAAATTCATAATTTTTGTGTAGGTGCAAATACGAAATTCAGCCTACGTGTATAGGGATTATAAGCAAATCAAAATCGCCTTTTTTCCTTTCAAGACATTTCTGAAGCCAAATACAAGGTAGGAAATCTATTTAGTGTCAATCTATATGAAATTACTATCTCAGTTGCACATTTAATGCAACCTGTGTTTGGAAAAAATGGCACATCACTGCATAAAATGCTACACAACATTATTACCACTGCCCCCCTGAATGACATTTGGCTCTGTTTCTGTGACCCCAAATAAGACCACTTGCATCAATGTATAAGTATGTTACCAAGTATTGAGCTTTGATCTCCCCACTGCACTAAAAGGCGAGACAACATTTTATCCAAAAGGTGTATTACCACAGCACATTGCACAGTGTAGACCAACATGACAATATGACCATAGGTGAACCTTGAAACGACCTTTTACCTCATCTGTGATCCAAATAAGACCCTTGACATCAATGTATAAGGGCATACCAAGTATGAACTTGATCCTAGACAGCACTTAAATGCTAAACAACATTTGGAACCAAAAGTGATACCACCTGCACAGATGACTTAGTGGAACCTGAATGGAATCTTTGAACTCTACATGTGACCCCAATAAGAACCCCTTGCCTCAATATATAAGTATACCAAGTATGAACTAGACTTCCATCAATGCACTAAAATGCTAGACAAAATAATAATCAAAGAGTGTTTACCAAAGTTTGACACACACAAACACATATGACCACGAATGACTGACAGACATACACACACACGAATCATGGCGCCTAAGGTCTTCCTAGCGGATGACCTTAGTGGTAGTGGTTTCAAGAATTGAAATAATTAGAAATAAGGGCAAGATGTGTATGCGAAAGGAAGAAGGTGTCCGAGTGGCAAGTCCAAACACCAAATGAGCAAGCAAAGCCGAGAACCATTATTCAAATGTTTACTACTGAGGAACATTTATTTGGTCTTAAAACATGGACTTCGCACCCTTTATTTCTATTCTAGTGCCATAGGAAGTGAAAAGCTGGCCATTTCTTATAAAAAATAAACATTTTTTAGTTCTTTCAACGAATGCCTGTCTTCTCTGCGTAATAGTGTTAAAAATTTCATCAATTGTTAGCAATTTTGTTTTTTGACTTTAAAAAAGAAAGTTGGTGAATTTCATGCATAAAATCCCTAAACCTGTATTTAAAGGGATTATTTAAGCAGACGATATTAATGCAAGAGAATCGTGAAAGTGCATTTTAGTATAAATTAAAAAATACAGGATACACTAACTACTTTAATGTACGACAAAAACACCAAATAGTGAAAAAATGAAGTATTTGAGGAAAATTTGTCATAACGTCTCCCGCAATAGACATACAGCCGGATGCGTCTTACAAATAGACACTTAACAGCTGATGCACGGTTTACAACCAGTACAGAATAAACAAAGATCATAAGGTTTGTGTTGAGGTCATCAAACTGTACAGGTCATGGTGCACAATATACGCTTATAAATCTGGGCTATCACAGGGAAAGGCCTTTTTGATCGCAAGTCAAAATTTTGATACACACATATAGAAATTACAGAATCAGATAAAAAGTACTACCTTAATTCTCTTTATTATATACAGATTTCAAGCCAACCACTTGCAGGTTATGTTAGCACATCCATGCCAGTCACAAAAATACCCAAATATGAATTTTGATGATTTTTTTCAATGTTTTGGATCAGCAAATCACTGCTTATCGCTTTAAGAGCAAAATCAAACAGATTTGTTTTTGTGATACATTTCTCCAGAAATCATCCATGATTGCTTTAACCCAGGTACCTTTTCTAAGGTTATGGTTTTATTCTCTGTGGTTCTTGGATTTTGTTCAGGTAACCATGCTCGTTCCAAAAAAGAAAGGGGTATAATTTTACCAAAACTGGTTCCATCAGGGGTACATTTTCACTGAAAATTGGTCCTGTTAGGAGTCACTTTCATAACCCCTGGACCAAGCATAGGTACCCAACAAACCCCCAAGAACCCTCCCCGCGGCACCCCAAAACACCTGATTAAGTAATCCAAGTTTCATAAGGCCTAAACAAGGAATAGTAATTTATGTGAAGTGAGAGGATATGGAGGGACTAGTTGTGGTGAATGAAGAGAATTATGTACAAAATCCAAACCAGTAATAGTGATGATACATTCCTGGGGTAATAATATCAATCATGGCCTACAGAGGAAAAGAGAATTAAATGACCGAATTTGGTTTCCTAAAAATTTTGATATTTGTAGAGCACAACTGAACATTTGCCAAGTAGTTAAAGTGGCACTGGCACATTTTCACAAAATATGAAATTTCTTCAATTTGCTCTCAAATGATAGTCTAGGCCATTGGAAGAACAGAGATATATTTTACACATAAAAATAACATACCCCAAAACAGATAGGGACATTGATATGAGGATAAAGACATCCGGGTAATTTGTAGGCCAACTTTTAGGTTTTCCATAACTTTAATCAACAAATTTGTATATTACATGAATATTTTTGACTCGTACTCACTGATATTAAAACCACAAAGGTTATAGACCGATCAAACAGTGTGCATAGCGTGGGAAACATGCCTACGGCGTGCATGTTCTTGTGTTAAACGCCATTTTCGTTGTCTGCTGAATTTAACGTCGTGCGGGCTTTTGTATATAAAAGCTTTACAACCATGCAAAAATATCGATTTTGAAAAATCTTGAGGGCGCACTATTTTTCAAATGCGCCAGTGTCTCTTTAAGAGAGTGAACAACAACAAAAGAATGATTACGATACATGTGAAATTAGGTGAATTTTGAAGTTTGATGACTTATCATTGAAACCACCTGGAAAAAATGTAGAATAAGGTTTTAATATTAATTTACCCTCAAATTGTAGGCAAGATTCAATGGAATGCTATGAAAAATGGCATGTGAAGATGGCTGACAATTATATTAGCTGAGTAATTAAGGGAAAGAGGGAGAATGTTTTGAATGATTTTTTATACATGTATAAAGAACACCTTAAAGGGGGATGGCCTGATTTTAGGATGTGAAGTTTTCATCTTGATAGATTGGCCTTCACTCCAAAACCCCATCTGTTTCCCATCAATATTTCAATCCGTTTTGACGCGAGAGCTAAAAACGTGATTTTGTAAGCCTCATAGAGTACTGTGTAAAATTAATATTGGTCGACCAAAATGGGCGACATTTTCACTTATAACTTCCAAACCAAATATCATTTGGCTCTAAGATTTCACAGGGTAAATGAGAAAAATTGTAGCTTTCTTCTGATACGAAAATGTTGACCACTTCCGGTAAAATCTGGGGCTTCTGGGGACGAGGCTAATAGCGATCGGGCCATGGACCTTTAAAATCATCCTTTCACATTTCACGATGGTACACACAATTGACTCCCTTTGTCCAGAAAAAAGGTAGACAATTTGAAATGCCCCACAACACTGAAATCTTACCAGTTCCACAGGTCTACAGTGGTCAAAAATAAAAAAATAAGTCATTTTTAAAATTCACAATACATTCAAGTCATCAGATGACACTGGTGGTCCAAAATGTCAGTTTTTTACAATTGTTTTAAAAAATGAAATTTGGCTGATTTTGCATGTCCACGTTGGTAAAAATCTGTAAACCGCTAATGGCGGTATGGACGGATTGCTTTTTCTTCCTAGGGTATGTGCAGCTCTGGGGCGTTGAATAATATGGGTGTACATTGTGTATGTATAGTCTATACTTGACGCAAGAAGGTGGAGACCAAAAAAGTCCATAAACCAGTCTGCCTGCGTGGAAGGCACTTGAAGCTTAGTGGACTGTTGGACCCAAACCTCAACAAAACGCCATATCGTGCAGTTAGGCGGTCGCCTAGGAGCTTATCAAAGGCATAGGTCAAAACACTTCAGTCGCGATCCTAAAATTTACTTGTATTTTGCTACTCTAACCATCTAAGAAAAAAATATTTGACTTTTTGTGAAATGTTGACCTTTTTTGACATTTCTCTCCACCCCTTCAGCCCCAGGGGAGGACCTGGGGAATGGATTACAAGGCTAGTAGGGGCTTGTGCCTAGCTCAATATATCTAATTTGGTACTCTAGCTCATCTGGAAAAAACGTTATGCAAAATGTTTTTACCTTTTTTGACATTTCCTTCCCACACCGCCCTGTTCAGACCTAAGGGAGGACCTGGGGAATGGATTGCCTTGGTTTATATGGCTTGTGCCCTCCTACAATAAACCTAAGTTTGTTTAATTACTAAATAAATACAAAATCTAAAAAAAGTTATAGCCAAATGTTCACCTTGTTTGTGAATGTTAACTTTTTTTGACATTTCCCCACCCCCTGTCAGACCCAGGGGAGGACCCTTGGGGAAATGGATTTACATGGTTAGTAGGGGCTTATGTCCTCCTACAATATATCTAAGTTGGGTACTCTAGCTCATCTGGAAAAAAAGTTATGGCAAAATGTTTACCTTTTTGTGAAATGTTATCTTTTTGACATTTCCCCACTCCCCTGTCAGACACAGGGGAGGACAGGGGGCCGGGGGAAATGGATTACCCGGTTAGTAGGGGCTTGTGTCATCCTACAATATATTGAAGTTTGGGTACTCTAGCTCATCTGGAAAATAAAAGTGATGGCAAAATGTTTACCTTTTTGTTCCAGACACACACACGTCCTTACCTACATACATCCTTACATACATACATCCAGACATTGCCATTTCATAGCCGGATTTTGCTAGCATCCGTCCAAAAACAATGTTCAATTTAATTTTTTTTCCAGCAAGAAGTTATCTGACAATGAAATTTGACTGATTTTTACAGGGTCGTAATAGTCAAAATGTAAATGTATTTTTTGAAACAAAGTTATCCACTTTGAAATTCCAACCAAATTTACATATCATGGTATACCAATTGTCAGATGTTGACCAATTTTTGATAAGCACAATTACACTAAAACTGATGATTTATCGTCTGTCATTGGTCAAAAATATCAAATTTTGATTATTTTTTTGGAAATTCACATGAGTCATCCTGGCAATGAAATTGATCAGATTTCAATATGTCCACAGTGGTCAAAAATTAGCATAATTTTTAAAGTCCACAATAAGTCATATAACATTGAAAATTGGCCAATTTCACATGGCACAGAAGCAACTGTCAAATTGTACCCATTTTGAAATACACAATTAAAGACATTGGAATTGAAATTCAGCTGAATTTCACAGGTCAAACAACGTAAAATTCAACAAAATTTTTGAAGTCTAAAAAGTCATCCAACATAAAATTTGGCTGATTTCAAATGTCATGTGGGTCAACTTTGCCAATTTTTTTTATCTACATGAATGTAAAATTTTGAAGAATTTTTGAAACCCACAATAAGTCATGAAATATTCAAAATCGGCTGATTTCACAGTGGTCAGTGGTGTATTTCGATTTTTGAGGAATTTTTTGAATCCACAAAAAGGGCTTCAACCAATTTATGGTCTGTGGTAAAAATATCAATTTTGCCCCATTTTGTAAATGACAACAATAACATTGAAATTTGGCTGAGTTCTAGGGTCGCAGTGGTAAAAATGTAATTTTTGCCCAGTTTTGAAATCCGTAAGTCTTCTCAAATTTGTGACTTTACAGGTATGCAGGAGATAAAAAAAATGTCAAAATTACACAATTTTTGAAATCTGCACTAAATAATCAACATTGAAATTCACCTGATTCTCAGTCCACAGTAAACACATACTTCAACGATGCCCTATCAATTCAAGATTGAAACCTAGAACTGTGGTGGTACCAAGCAAGCAGATATCCTCTGAATCCAGGAAGATCCAGTGCTCTAGTATTACTGGTGGGTCAGATCATTTGCACAAAATGTATGCCCTCAGATTATGAGCATAATTAAGTTGAGTGAAAAGGTTATGTAAATAAGATATCAAATATTTCAGTCACCAACATTCAGAGTCACAAACCTTTCACACAAAGGCATGTGTTTTATTGTACATACACACTTTTACACAAAGGCACATAATATAATGTCACTTAGCTGACATTTTGAAATATTACACAAGACATACAAATTATTTGTACATTTTGGAATGTATATGAAGCTGAAAAGTGAGTCATTTTCTATTTACAGTATACAGTATTCACATCACAAAGTCTAACATTTATATCAATGGTAATTAAACTTAAAACTTTAACCATACAAACAGCTCTGATGATTTTTACCAAGGTCCTTATTGTAATGAAAAGGATACATTTTAAAAAATGCATCAAAATGGTGATCAATATATCCCATTCTTAAACAGGTGTGGGAATTTCATTGGTTCCTGCCCAGTTTCAATTTGCAATTTAGAGTGGGTATTACGCACTGCGTATTGGCGTTATTTTTAGGTCGATGCGCTCACGTCATACCGCGTTTTGCTATATTCACGCACGCCTGTCAAAATTGCGTCTCATTGTGTATATTCCTTGACTTGTTCAACGGGTGGTTCGATTTTTCTCACTGCGTGGTGGCAGTCCTTTCTTGTGGTAATATGGTTAAAGATTACATTGAATTATAAATTTGTTTAAGAATAAGAATAAAGGTATGTTTTTGGGAACCGGTACTCTCTTTATGATGAATGGAAACTGGCAACACCATTATTTTTGCGTGGAAGAATGAGGCCAGAGGCCTCGTTATTCCACTTAAAATAATGGCATCACCTTGATTTCAATTCGTCGTCGTAAAGAGAGTATTGGTTCCAAAATCACCTTTACTCTCTAAAAATTAACTCTCACATTAAAATGGTAAGAAAGAGTGGCAGCTGAGTCCTTAATTCAGTGACACTATAGCCTACAATAAACTTATATATGTCATAAATTAAAGAGTGTTAGTAGAAATACTTATTTAAACTAATTAGGAGAATGAAAAGATCCTGGCTTTGGGTTAATTTACTCCACTGTTCTAGAAAAGGAATTAAAGGTTTCCACTTGAATACAACATATTTTCATAATTCATAGGAAAGTCCATCACCAACATACCTTAAAGGTGCATTCCATGATCCTAGCCTCTTCACTTTTATTTATGGTTCACTATACTCGATTCGCACTGACATAGGAGCTGGGGAAAGTTTTGGATCATATCTATTAGGTGAAATAGGGAAGATGCATTTTAATCTATCCAAGAAATTGTTTCGCTGCCTAACAATAGAAAGTGACTTGAAAGGAAAAGGGCCAAATACAAAACTTAATTTTGTTTACTATACTTTTCTGAATTAAACTTTGTACAGTTTTAATACAATCGATTTATAAATTATTTAGATCACTTTACTGTAAAAACGGCGTTTAGGAATTAAAATATTCTTCAAATCTTCACTGTGTCCTCGAGGAGCCATATTAAAAGAATTTGTAGGCCCACTGAGTACTATACACGGTATGTTTATACTGTATGGTCCTTCTACACTGTTCCTAAATGTACACTGACAAAGTAATTCCCCGAATTCTTAACAGTTGACTCTCTATGTTTCGACCACTGCACATCGTATTGACCATCTATATCAGTGCGAATCGAGTATAGGTGTACCTCAGAAATGTTAGTTAAATGTTTAGTTAAACCTAAGTTTTTGTCCCCGTAAACGCGGGTGGCCAGATACACCTCGCCCTCAGCAATACTGCTGTGTGAGGATTTATTGGAGCAAAAAATAATTGACTGGATGCCCTTCCTGATGCCAATCCACAGTTTTCGGCAGTGGGCCTAGCCTTTGGGCAACCACACCCACCATGCAAGGCAGCATGTGCTGGATGGCCGCCATTAGCTCTCCAGAGCTGACGCCCTTGTAGGTAGATCTTCTTTTTCATTCTACCAGGGTAACCAGCTACCCTCCTCATCAGATTTCCTTAAAAACCTGATGGGGGTGTTGGTTTAGCCGCCGACTCGGCCCCAATGGTTCAGATGATATAAAATACATCATATATAGGTAAGTCAGGGGGATGAGGTTGTGGAGTACAAAAATGCCCCTTGAAACCAAAATTCAGTTGATTCCAACATAGCATTTTAAGGTCATTGGTATCTGCATGTATACAGGAGCTTACATATTTACTATACAAATATTTCCGGTAAACCATACACAAACTGCATTTTTACCTTGTTGCATTATAAGGGGAAAAAAGTGAGCCAAAATAGTTGCAGATGAGATGCAAAAAATACAAAGTTATTCTGGTAGTGAGACACCCCAAATCTCAGAGTTAATTATCAACCGTAACCTTCCTATATGGTTATCCTGGCCTATTATCAAAGCTATCTTAGGGTAAAAAAAACACCACCACCCCTACACCCAAACACGCATGCATGCATGCACACATACACACAACTAATTTTTTACCAATTGCAGAGTCAAGGGGACACGGTGCTGCTAAATAAATCAGAAACAACAATCCAGGTGGGTAAGCAGCTTGTAAATCAGTCATTTAGACTTTCCAATAATTTTCCAAAGGAATTTTAACTTGTTTTGATTTACAAATTTTAAATTGTTGCGTTCCTATTTATATTCAACATGGCTACACAAAGAGCCGCCATCTAGACGATGATAAAGAAGTAGACTTTCAATAACTCAAGAGCCGAAATACAAAATGAGATAAGAATGGATAGAATTTAAGAGAACTGATTAAAGTAGAAAGGAGTTAGAGTTGAAAGGAAGAAATTAAACAGTCAGAAAAGAGAAAATTGAAGTGGCAGAGCTCACAAATGTGAAACTTCCAGAATCACTAAAAATTTAAGGATCAAGTCCGATCTCAAAGACAAACAGGATTGACACCCCTGTTAGAAACCTGTTCAGGTAAAATTAAAGCATCAAGCCCTAATCTTAAAGACGACAGTGATATGCAACTGTAAGGAAACCTGTTTCAGGCAAGGTGTTAAAACATGATGAGGCAGAAGAATAGACACATATTTGGAGTGCTTTGAAAAGGTAGCTCTCATGAACAATTGGGACAAAAAGATGGGCATATATTGGTCCAAGAATTAAAAGGTAAAGCAAAGCAAGGTCTGCAGGAGGTTAAGTATAGAAGAAATCACAGATTATGACATGCAAGAAAGCAATTATGATGCAATAAATGCTAAAACAAATAGGCTTAGTTTGAGAAGCAAGGAGGCCAAAGCATCAGACCAATGTCACACACAATTTCATTGACGTTTTTGTGGTATGTTTATTTCAACTCTATGTGTAAAAGACTATCAATTTGCGCATGTCACTGCCTTAATGTAACATTCTCCTAAAAGGGAAGTTTCAAAACTAGCTTTTGAATGTGTGAATCTATTTTAAAGACAGAATCTTCTATGAGAGCCTAACAAAACAGGGACTGTACTACAGGAAGAAAAATTTTGAGAGCACAGAGGGTTTCCATGAAAAAACAATCAATTGGTATACTTTTGTTGACTCGGGCATTTCGTAACCTGACCCATCTGACAAACTTTTTTCTGACACACTATGTATTCGGAAACCCTTCACAGATTAAAGAACAGGTTTATTCCGTTAAGGTTTCCAAATTCATTCATAAGTGTGTCAGAAAAAAGTGGTCAGATGGGTCAGGGTACGGAAATTCCCGTAGAGAGCAGATAAAAGTGGCAGTGATGAGTGAACAGAGCAAAGAGTAAGTCCTGGGGATGGAGGCTTTTGAACAAGTGGCAAGAAGTACTTGCCAATTACCATACCAAAAGCAAAGTTGTCCGATTTACATGCGATATGTGGAAGATGGTCCGGCTGCGATGGTATTCGATGTATATTGCGTATAAGGGAAAGCGCTGATCCTTATCTGCTGCCATCCCTTGAAATTATGCTAAAATTAATGGGTTATGGTATGGTTGGGCCACAGTGATCAGTGGCCATTTGTGAATGCGCTTAGAGGCCAAATAGCCTAAGTGCTTTAAATCTATGCTATTATTAAAACAGAAAAGCAAACGAAAGATTTGGAGGAAAGCTCATGTTATGACTCCATCAGAACTAGTTGCATGATAGAGATGAGGATTTATCTGAAGAAAGACTAGAATCTGATGATAGCAAGAAGGACACTACAACTACACAAGAATTTTCTGATGACTCATCTGAACCAATTTTAAACCTGATGAGCTTAAGAGGCTCCAACAAGAAGATCAGTAACTTGCTGGTCTGAGATGAGCAATATGGCAATGCACCAAGGAACAAGTGTTAGAGGACTTCCATGTACATAGTTATCCTGGATGATCTGATTTTCACAGGACATAACCACTGAAGAACACTTGCAAAATCCGTTCAAAGTTTTGGATAAACTAGACAGCAGAGGACTCCACTTGAACAAGAGCAATTGCGGTTTCATTAGCCAGAATGTATTCTGTGGATACGAATAGACAATGAGGGTCTCCAAAAAACCTCAAGAGAAAGTGAATGCTGTGATAGATGCTCCAGCCCCAGCCAATGTCAGCCAACTTAGTAGCCTCTGGGTTCATTAACTACTATCCACAGAATCTTCAAACCTTTCAACGGTGTGGTACCCACTCAATCAGCTACTGAGGAAGGACCAGCATTGGGTGACCTGGACAACAAGTGTAGCTAGCATTTGCAGAGCCAAATCGTTTGATAACATCACATGAAGTGCTCACGACACTACGACCCATCACTACCGTTTCGCGTTGCTTGTGATGCCAGCCCATATGGTATAGGTGCATTTTTGTCTCACACAATGCCCAGATGGAACGGAACATCAATCGTGTACGTTCAAGATCGCTCACAAGTGCCAAACGAAACTATGCACAGATTAATAAAGAAGCACTAGCATTGGTCTGGGGTGTGGAAATTTTCATATGTTCAGTGGGGAAGGGCCCTTTATGCTTGTATATAGACCGTTAATGTCCATCAATCAGAGAAAACATCTCTCAACAACCGCTGCAAGACCTCGCTGCACACGACTACTCTATTGAATACCGTAACAGTAAAGACATGTAAACACTGATGGCGTCCTCAATCTGCCAAATGATAAGGCTGCAAAAGAGGAGCCTAGCATGTTGGACCTGATGTATGTTGAAATTGAGATGTCACATTTGAATACCTGACCATTAACCGCTAAACAAGTGAAATGAGAGTCACCCGGCTTCAAACTAATTTTCCATTGATATGGCCAAGCATATGCTGCTACGCAAGAGGGTTGGTAACCTCCGGACATTACTGGAAACCGAGTTGAAATACCATTTTGCAGTAACTTTCCATAACTGATTGTTGCCTGATGTGGGGAGCAAAATAGTTATTCCAAGAACTACACAACGCTTCTTAGCTGAACTACATACAGACATTTAGGTGTGTTTAGATGAAATCTTTAGCAAATCTCACATGCGGTGCCCAGGGATTGACCAGGACATAGAAACCTTGGCAAAAGGGAGCTCTGGTTGTCACAATTTCACAGCACATGCCAGCAGCAGCACCACTTCACATGTGGGAATACCAGCAGCAAAATGGGATAGGATCCACATTGACTACGCAGGATAGTAGATGGCCAGATGTTCCTAGTCATTCTTGACGCGTATTCCAATGGCCCTTCATTATCAATAAGCAATCCCTCAACCAACCCTCAGCTCGAAAATAGACATTCTCAGGCAAATATTTTTGCTAGTGGAGATATCCCCTTACAACTTCTAGTGACAATATGTCTCTCATGTACCTCAGACGAGTTTGAATTATTCCTTCAACTAGCGCCTGAACACTACAAATGGGTACCGTATCATCTTCTGCCAATGGGATTTTGTACGACACTTGAGCAAGGTCTCAAAGCAGCAAATAAGGAGGTACAACACACAACCTAGCAAATGGGGTTTACTACTCGCATATAGAATGCACACACTCAACAACAGGAATGTCCACTACACTGTTCAGGGGGCACAATATACGCTCAAACCTATATAGACCTCCTGAAACCGCTATTCAAGCCACATGTTAACAACAAGCAAGCAGACCAAGCAGCATCCTTGCACAGTGGCCTGAAAAACATGATGATTTGTTGTTGGAACAGTCTCATTAGAGTTTAATCTGGCAGCAAAGTGGATTCCTGGCATTGTGTATGCATAGACTGCCCATTTTCTTATCAATGCAAGTTGGCCAGAAAGACAATTTGGCAATTATGTGGATCGGTGTTGGATTCATAGAAACTGGTGAGCCTTTCAGTTTAAATTGTCATGAAGAACCAGCTATTTAATTAACCCTGTACTGTAACCAGTTGCACAAAACCAAACCTACAAAATTAATCATCTCATAACCACATGTGTCCCCGCCATGCGGTTTTTGTAAATGATAGATTCTCATATGACCTTTGACCTTGGCATTTGACCGTTGACCCTCATCAACAACGAGGGATCCAATGTTGCAAACCTAATGACTCAAGGTTTGGTTCCAACTGGACTTCACTTTTCCATTGAGCTCAATTTTACAACTTGACCTCAACATGAACTTTGACCGTGGTATGTGACCTTTGATCCTTGGTATGGTGACCTTTGACCGTGGATGTGACCTTTGACCTTGGTATTGCCTTGACCTTATCATAAATGAGGGATCCCATTTTGCATTCTTCTGTGACTCAAGGTTGGTTTAACTCCATCAAAGTATGTGGATTATTCCAGGCGAATATTAATCCCTTTTTTCCACAACCACGAATCGACACAGACACCAACAGACAATGGTGGACAAAGTGATCCCCCTATGTGTCTTC